>JALPCA010000425.1:0-11542 GCA_026538345.1 Cryptococcus sp. GC_Crypt_4 | reverse complement strand
CCTTCTGTCCTCCTCGTTCTCTCTTCATCTACATCATTCGTCAACTCATCATAATAATACAAATTGTGATAAATATGAAAGTAAAAACATAAAAAACCAATAAAAAAGTCGCACGAGAAAAAATGGAAAATAACCGCGAACCCTTGACATCCTTTATGAAATGGAAAGAAAAACCTCAGAACCAGAATCAAGGCGGAAAGTATGGGTGGATGACAAGAAGCGCGGGAGCGGGAATGGAATGATGAGGGCGTGTTGTTAAGCTACATGGGTCGATGTATGATCGTGTCCCTTCTATTATTGAATTATTGAGGCGATTCAGAATTTGGTAAGTACGAGATTGGGCCTTATCGATTGGAGTTCTTCGTTCAGCTCTACTTTGGACTTGGTGATTGGTTGGACGTTTGAGCATCTAGTACACAATCAGCGTAGTCTAAATAATGAGGCGTACGAAGCTTACCTCGGAAATATCCTCCTTTCTCCCAATGACCAGAAACATAAACCTCGGTTGAGCTTGGTCGTCTGGCTACGAGGAAAGTACTGTTATATAGATCACAGCTCATTGACACCACTCACATTGATGAGCACAATCTTGACAACCTGGATGTTCTGGAATACTGTTTTTATCGACGATCGGCCACCACCACTTGGACTTCGGGTTGGAATATCTTTTGGACAACCAAGTGGGTTGCTCAGATTCCGTGTTGGGGAAGGCAGTGATTGTAGTATGTTGAGTAATCGTGAGCGCTTGACCTGTCGAGGTACCGTTCAATCTAGTACATTGGATATGAGCCTCATCTGGAACTGATAGGATCTGTTCAATCAAGTCGGTATTTGGATCCGGTTGATCGGTCTTTTCGTCTTGTTCACTTGGATCTTGCATTTTTTCATCCAGACTGATCTCGTTATATGGTTCTGGCTTGGATTTGGAGGATTGACCAAGTAAGTATGAAGCTTCAAAAGTGCCTGTAAAAGTCATGTTCTCCTTGTTGACCTTTGTGTTTGCCTGTTGGTCCAATATGAAATCGCTAATAATTCCTTGACTCGTTTGGAAAGGCTGCGAGAATCCGATATACCTTTTATCATGATTGACAGAGATGGTCGTTTTTTGATTCTTGAATAGAGGTAGTTCGTCATCGTCCTTTGCGATATCAGTCAAATAGGTATCAATACTGAAAGATCTCATGCCGTTCTTGTAACTGTCTTGAATCGCTCTTGAGAATAGCGAGTTGATTTTCACCACTCTTTCCAAACGCGTGATCGTATCATGGTATGAGTATTCATCGTTTGCGCTCGAGTGCAACACCATGTTTGCTTTACCGTCGGACATAGGCATTGTCAGGATCCCTTCCTTGACCAGCATGTCATTTGGTAATTTGAGTGGCGGAGAAAATGTCATGATCTTCGTATCCATCATATTCATCACTTCTTGGTCGAAATCTTCAGATGTTTCCGCAAATAGGGCACTATCAGGATTATCGGGCTTGACAGAACAGATGCGAATTCGTTCAATGGACGATTCATCGTCTTGTTGAGGAGGTAGTACGGTGATCGTAAGATCCACAGATTCGACAATCTTCTCATACGCGCTATTCGATTCAATCCCATCTTTTCCTTTACCAAGTTGATTCATACCCTTGATCATCCAATCATTCAGGTTGTTTCCCAGTCTCGTACTAGTGCGAGAGAGGACAAAATTTCCAGATTCATCCAATTCAGTACTCATAGTTTGATCTTCGGTCTTTTCGTCAATACTTCCGATCTTGAATCTTCCCCGGACTTTATCCCAGTCGATCGAGTCAGACCGTCCAATTGGCCAAATCTCATCGCTGGGACCAATCATGGTAGACTGTCTCGAGAGGTTGGGGTTTGGAGACAAGTCATCTGACGGACAGTGCTCTACAGCTTCATCCTCCTTGTGCTTGACCTGAGGAACCGCAGCCTCTGTTACTTCTTCCTGGCACTGTGGATCCGCTGCATACGGAAGGTCAGGAGGCGCTTTCGTATCCTTGTGATGGTGCAGGTTTTCGAGTTGTATAGACTCTACCTTGGCTGATTGGCGATTTGTGTAGGATTCCATATTTTGACAAGTACAGGAAGTTCGGTGGCGGGTGTTTCTCTCAGGTAGCCAGCCTCCTTATAAGTCCTGACATCCATATGTAAATCTCGCGCTCGGAAGGCGTGTCCTTGGTTTGAAGGGACCCGAACGATCCGACTTGATTAGCACACATTGTCACACCTTTCATGTCTACCTCGAAATCCTCTATGTTGGTGAGAACCGTTCGGGTCAGCCATTTTATGATAACAACGTGTCTAATCTTCTTCTCGATATCCGCTCCACGATCGACTGATTAGAAGTTCAGATGTTCACAATCGTGTTACTACCTGTGGGAGTTGGAGATGCAATTCTAGCCCCGTTCGCTGAGTCTCGTTCGCATCGTTTTGGTACCATCTGGTAGAGAATTTGAGACTTTAGTGAGTACTTGACGGCTACCGAGCAATACTTCGAGGTCCGCTTGCTTTTCAAATGAATGGTGGTGTGATTTGCTCTCATCCGCCATTGTGATCAGCCGGAGATTCGGAAACTCGCGGTGGATCGCCAAAAGCCAGCACGCTGAGACGCGTCTACCTGTGAGTTGTAATCGCTGATCCGCTCGCTCTCTGTAGAATCATAGTCAACTTCCTCAACTTTTCGCCATTCCCCCCCCCCGAGATATCAGTAATCCCGAAGTACTGACCATCCTTCACGGATACCTTTCCAGCGATTCTATGCAATTTGTTTGTTTCCATGACAAATATATTCGTACTGGAAAGGGTAATGAAAGTAAATTTGACGCTTTTTTTGTAAAATGAAAGAAGGAAACCTTTCCGCCAATGACTATGGGTTGGCTGTTTACCAGATCCAAGTCGATTATCCCCCTCTGTATTCATCTATCCACCCTGATCCGACCCCTGTCACACATTCCGTTGCAGCGTCTGCAACCGCCATTCTCCCCTCATTACATCTACACTCCTTCTCCATGCTGTCGTCAAGCTTACTGAACCATACCCTTACCCTTGTATCCTTCTGAGGAGACACCGGACTAGAACAGCATTAGCGATTTCGTCTGCAGCCACGCGGATAACACTCACGATAGGGTTGATGTTGTGGTCCCGCATGTATTGGTTCATCTGTTCCTGGTACTCCTTGGACATGGTCTTTGGTGGTGGGGCAGCTGAAATCGGATGTCAGCCCAACGTTTGCTAACTGGCTTCCAAAAGCAAACATACCTTGTGATCGGATAAGCATGAAGGCACCGAAAGCAGCGACGATACAAGCACCGGTACCCAGGAAGACGGTCCATCCATAACCTTCTGGGTGGATGGGTGCTCGTGGACCGTGAGGACCGAATGCGACGTAGTAGGCTGTGAGGTGATATCGAAGCGAGATTTGGTGGAAATAGTGGAAATAGGGAAGGGTATGCATGTCAGCTCTGGTCCCTTCGGAATGATTATAGCCCGTATTCTCCATGTGTGCTCAGGCCTCTGCATGACTAGCAGCGCGATCCGAATCCACCTCGAGCAGGACTCGATGACCTGAAGACCCTCCGATAACTTCCGGAAATTGTATTTATCCGTCTCCTCCAACAACTTTCTGACACGGTTCAAAACCCTACTCACCAGCTTTCTTCTCATCTATTGTGAGCTCCTTCCAGTCTTTCTTTTGGATCTCGCCTAATTGTTGGTAAACCTCGTATTGCTCCTCGGCTGGAAGGTCTTTCCATGACGCTTCAATGTTACCGAGTAATGGGCCCGATTGGTTTGTTCGGTGAGAAGTGACTGAGATAGCTGGGGTAGCGTAAGCTCGAGTTGAGCTTCTAGCAACATTGGTGATGGCTCGTAGGGATTGTGGTCGGAACATTATGATTATATGATAGGTTTTGGTTGATAAACAGAGAGTATAGGTGAATTGAGTATGAACATCCAATGACGAGAAGAGTAAAAGACAAGAAGGGTAAAAAGTGCCACACTCGTTAAAACACGGGGTTATTGATTTATCTCCGGCCCGGTCATTCCGAGCCTTCCCACTCGTTTGTCATCGGAACTCTGTATGCTATAGAGAACAAGGTCATTACATGCATGCAAGCGGCAAGACGACCACATCTTTACTAACTACACGCTGATGAACTGATATAGGTTCTGCCTGAATCTTCATAGGATTGCCACAGTCAAGATATTCACCTCAAGATGTTGTAGAGCCTTCGAATGTACATCAAAGGACGATGCTCTGCGTATCGTATAATCAGGTTCCAACAGCGGGTGTTGTTCGGTCAGTACTACTACACCTACCCACTCGAATCAGTATAAACCAAGACCGCCCAAACTCATGTCGTCCACAGTCAGATACCCTAATGAGAACTGGACACTGGTGAGCATATCTTTCCATGGCGATGAACCATCAAAGAACTCGAGATCACACCAGGGAAACATCAGTATTCAGCCTACAGGTGATTTCGGCCAGACTCGATTTTGCGCATGGGAGAACGTCAATGATGTATTTGCGACAATTTGCAGGACGAAATATGTAGGTGTCAGAGGAATTCCCGTCCGCGAGTTCCGCGTGAATTTCGATAATCCCGAAGATGATTTCCGTTTAAGACCAGGCTACCAACATAGGTCATTTGGAACTATTACTTTCATAAGGACGAGGATCCTGGAAGACCACACTGATGCTGGAGAGAGTGATGATGAATCTGATGGTATTCCAACAGACGTATGTGATACTAAGTGGATTGGGCTATTGAGAGTTTCATTCAAGAAGATTACCACTCAAGCCACGACGAGGGACTGAAGGCTTCACAATCAGTCATCGATGAAGAATGGCAGATTCACGATGGCAGACATGATTGGGAAGCAGGACTTGATGAGTATTGACCAGAAGGACCGCATTATCTTTGATCATGATCCGGACAACGTATATGCATTGTATTTATATGTCTACTCACCCGCGAGCCTTTACGCTCAGTTCAAACGTTGCCTCCAGTTAGTATAATGGCGTTACCCGGGAAGAAAGGGGGATATGTCTCGCTGATGCTATGGTGATACCTTCTCAGATATATGCCACTGACCATCATCTAGTATCATCCTTTGTGCTAGGTGAGAGCCACCACGCACAAGCTATTGGATTATCACGACTGAATCGAGCGGTGTTTTCAGACAGGACAAAGGTGGACGATTCAGTTGCAAGAGACTTCTCTGTTATATCCACTTTTCCCTTCCTCACCTTCTTGACGACACCCACTGACTTCAGCTACACTCAAAATGGCAAGCAGAATCGAATCACCCGACATTGATGATTCCACGGTCAAAGAGATATGGTCTCATGTGAAGATCTCGTTTCATGGGGATGGACCAGCTTCTGATGATCCTGCTTACACGGCCGAAGGGGAAATCAGCATTGAGCTTACCAAATCTTCAGAGGATGAGCCCTGTGCATGGCAGAACGTTAACAGAACGAATGTCATCATGTCCAGAACTGCGTACATGGGCGAAGGAGGGATCAACGTTGATGAATTCACTATAGAGTTCACTGATCCTGATACAGACTTCCGCCCGAATTCAAGTGAGAGCGTAAGCGAGGTCACCTTTTGGGGTACAGGAAAGGCTTTCAGGTCGTTGAAAGAAGACGAGCAATCTGACATACATACAGAGATGTGGCTAGGTCTACTTGTAGTCAAGCTGAATAAGGGAACAGAACTACAGACAGGTCTCGAACCTGATACCGAGGATTTGAGACATAAGAACAGGAAGAAAAAGACGAAGAAGGGTAAAAGCGACCCAAAACGCCGGTCAGCGAGACTTGGGAAGTCTACGAACGATGAAGTATCGTCTTCACATGCTCTATAGATGAGAAAGTCCCATATATGTATGCTCAGTGGAGCGTGTGAGCGTCTGAATCTATGTGGATTCGACGTAGACTTGCATACCTTCTGATCTTCTGACAGGACACAACACACTATTGAACACAAAGGCTGTTAGTTGGAAGTCAATGACGTAGATATTTCGGTCTCACAAAGGATCTACCGTGAACACTGAAGAAGGCTGGCATCGATTGTGCGTATAAGGCTAGCACTCATATCTGATGTGTTAATCTGATCTTATCATTCGAAATTACCATGGAAGCATCGACTCCCTCATCCCCTAAGTCTGGCTCCAGCGAGCATACCGTGAAAGACGGTACTGCGAGCAGTAGCGTTCGAGCCAAAGTCATCCTACACAAAGTGATTGACTTCGGGCCTTCCAAAGCTACTGACAGCGACCTTTGGGAGTACACCTGGACTGGTCAAATGAGTATCGAGCCACTTACATCCATTGCTGATACGAAGATTCCGTCTGGTATATGGGGGAAACTCTCCAACGTGAACATGACACTCTCCAGACCTCTTGGCCTGGTTGACACAAACACATATCAAATCAATTTGAATCCTGATATGTCAACGTACCAGGAGCTCATAGATGCTCCAAGTAACAACCGAGACTCCGATGCGTCAAGCGATCCTCAGGCCGAAGTAGAGGAGACATCTACTGCCGGAGCGCTTACCTTCACCTGTGATAGTGACGGTAAATCTTTGGATGACCACAAAGTACGCCAATGGACGGGCACTTTTTTTGAAAGCACATTGTAAGTTTCGGTGGAGATGAAAGAACTTGCAGGAGGATAATGGGGTGGGTGAAATGTGAGGCCGTCTTGGCCAAGGGACTGCTCTTGTATCGGCATGCATTGAGTAAACGATATCAAATGGTGTAGGGTCACGTATGATTGATATAGCGATATAGAAATAACCATATATAGAAAGCTGTTGTACTCTCCATATCACAACCTCCAAGCGGGAAGCCTGGAAGTATCCTCATAGAGATCGTCTCTGGTCCAGTATGGAAAATAGGAAGGTGTTGGTGTGAGCTACCACAATGACGCACATTGTCCATCATTACACCGGCCAGCAGGTCGAGATTGATCATCTCTCAGCTGACAGTGGCGACCAAGTTTCACCAACATGACCGAACACTCTTCCAGCCAATCGATTGACCTTAGTATCCCTGAGGAAACAGAAGTTTGCATTACATTTGAGGGTGAAGTGAGGATCAATCCTTCCGAGAACAGTCAGGGTGATCTAAGCATAACTTATGGGGGTGATATCAGTATAACACCAAGATATGACGCTGTAGGAGACACCAAAGTCTCTTGGGAGGATCTCACCAGGACTCGAGCTCGATTCACTAAAGTGGAAACCGATACTTACTCGGTAGAGCTTTTCAATCGAACTGGCACCTTGACTCCATTAACTCCGAAGTCTTTCAGCCGCTGCAACTTTGAGACAGACATGAAGTTCCAAAGGACAAGTGCTGACAGTTCTTCGTCGTCCTTGCTCTGGAATGGACTGTTACAGATGCCAAAGAAAGCCAAGGTCGCGGTCGCCGGATGAATCAGGGATCTTCGGGAGTGCTGTTGAGGTGACTACTTGGATTCATACTTTCTCACCAGTTGTCATTGTGGTAGTGTGTGTCAGGCGAATGCATCAATGGGCGTATCAGGGCGCTAGATTCCAGTAACCCATTGGGGATTGATGACTCTGAGCTATGATCCCCCTTACACCCCTCCAATGCGTAGATCATCGTTTATTTACCCGCTCTAGCATCCTGTATAGCTTTAACCATTCTTCCACCCAACTTTGTCGCTTCCTCAAACCTCGGAGCGAAGAAGTCTGTACCATCATCAGTATACACTCATGCTCATTCAACACCCTCAAGACGCACCAGCAGTCTCTTGAAACCTTCTTTGGTATAAATCGAAATTTCCAAAACTGACACATTCTGACCATCCTCTAGCTGCTATACAGAACTCGATATCATCTGGACGGTGGACTTTGTCCGATAGACCGGCTGAGATTGCTGAGGATAAGATGCTTTTCGAGCGGAATAGGTATTCAGCGACTCCTGAGATGGGTCAGATGATAGGTCATCGAGAGGAATAGGAGAGGAAAGATGATCAGAAACTTACCAATCCATAACATGAAAACGGGTGTTCCGGCAACTTCTAAATGCTCGTATGGCCTTATACCCAATTTATCCCAACAATCCACCATGGCCAATAAACTCAAATGTGAATTAGGACTATCCTTCCCTCCTGACCCCGAAGGTTTCTGCCCTAAACTGAATTGGTCCAGTACATCTTCACTGAGTAAAATCGGTGCCCTTCGCTCATCTCCTCCATCTTCATCTCGTTTCCATCCAAAGACATTTTCTCTCGCTTTCCATACTCGTTCACTTAGTGTTTCTTCTTTGTTTTCCACCATTAATTTGAATAGTTCAGTGACTGATCTGGCGTATTGCTGGATCTGAGCTTGAGCCGATGGGTTCAACATTGCTAAACCGGCGTAAACGTGCCATTTCGCAGCGTAAATACGGAGGGTGATATTGACTTTGACGACTTCGATTCCTGAGACGTATCGGGTAGTCTCCCATGGGTAGGCGGATGCGTTGTGCCATGCTGTGCCCATGCTAAAAGATAAGCTTGAAGACTTGGACAGGACATGATGAATGCGAATCCACTAACGATAAGAACGCAGCATGTGTTACTGCTTGGGTATTGGCCGTCACCATATCATGTTCTTCGTATGTCAGATGGACATATCTCGACTTGAAACTCCTAAAGACGTCTTCCACCATCTGCACATTCTCCTGTGGTCCTTTATGATGTATAATGATCTAGGGAATCAGCACTTCCTTGTCTTGGCACTGCTTTCACTAGGTTTATCGAGCGAACAGTTCGTCGACTCACCAAAGGTTGTCCCTCTGTCGTCACGCTTGGTCCATGTAAACTATGTATTGACACCACACTAACATCTTCCGGTAAATAATCATCAAACGCTTTCTTCTCTGGGGCCTTTACAGATGTTTGTCCAGCTACTACAGCTCCTATCCTCGTTGAAGGTCCATATTCCTTGACGACAGATGAGATATAGGCCGCTTCGACGGAATAGATGATGAAATTGGCGATACGAGATACGGCATGACCGTTGAGAAGGGGTGTGATGCTTGTTCCTAAGTGGGGTGAGTTGATGACTTTGATGGTTATACCCTGGAGGCTGATGAGCCTGAACAATACCCACCCTCATACTCCTTCACCAGCTCGGGGTATTTTTCTTCTCTATCACAGACATAGATCCTGAATTACTGTCAGAAACGACGTATAGACCGAATCCCTCTGGCACTCACGCCTTTAAACCACCTCCCTCTGCGAACCTCCTTGCATACATCTTTCCCATCTTTGCTCATCAGCTTAGCCTCGACATACTAGAAGATAATCAAGCTCACATCTCCCATCCCTATAATCCCCACCGAAATCTCAGAGTTCCCAGAAGTCATCTTGATGCTGTTACCAGTTTACTCGAATTCCATTTACGATAATAGCGTAGTTGCTGAAGATCCGTTCGGGTCTCAACCTATCGATATGATGGAAAGTTGTCTCTCTACGAGAGTATGCTGAGTTTCTTCCGTCGGTCAGACTTTTGTGAGGCAGGAAATGTCGATATTTTCAGACGAGTCTAACAAAATCAGGTCAAAATACCGACTTTTGACTCAAATACAGCAAGCGATCCGGGGCCCAAACTCTAATTGCCTTTGGAACCGAGTCAGTCGTCTCCATTGTTCAAAAGGTCACAGCGCATATAAAGACCCAGTTGACAGATATCATGACATCTCGCTTTACTTATACTAGCATGAAGTATGATTATTGACCATGATTATCTGGTTATCTACTCTTTCCAAAACGTCCTTCTTCGGCATCGAGGGCCCATTATATACACATCTGAATCAGATTCACAACCTAGAGAATGAAAGCGGCGCCGGCTCCTAGACCGAGAAGACCTAGAGCGATACCGAAGAAGCTGGGGAGTCGAGCGGTAACACCTGCAGCACCAGAGGGGACAGCCGCAGAGATGGCAGACGCCGCAGCCCCAGTGCTAGTTGGCTATTTCGGTCATCAGCTTCGTCTTCTTGTAGGTCTATTCATGACTCACAACAACAGATGCGGCCGCAGATCCAGCTTTAGAAGTGACACTTGCGATGGCACCACCACTTGAGGAGGAACCTCCTGCAGCACTTGAAGCAGCTCCGCCGACAGTAAGTCCACCTCCCGTTGCCGATGTAAAAGAAGCTCCCGTGAGAGTGCCGACTGCTCCGCTAGCTGATCCAGAGCCACCACTGGCTGCCCCAGCAGGAGCAGTCAATGATTCAGCAGAGACAGTGGATCCATAAGCGTTACAAGCTGTTTGAAGTTGAGTGATGGCGGAGTTGAGCTCGTCGACTTCGTTTTGGGTAACACTGGGGGTGTTATTAACGATACATGAGAAACATCCGACCTGAGGCGATCAGTCAGTGCCGTTGGGAAGGAGAGGCGTGTAAAGGACACAAGTAACAAGGGATGAAGGAAGGAAGGAAGGAAGGAAAAAAGGAAGGAAAGAAGGACGGAAAGAAGGAAGGAAGGAAAGCACGAATAAACTCACAAAGCCAGAGTAATTGTTCGCGTTACAGACAGAAAGACAAGTCTGAGTGTCACCATTCAAGCAAGCGTTATAGATGCTCAAAGCAGAGGTACAGGTATCTTGACAAGATGCAGGTACGGAAGATGCCGATAGTTGTCTGGTGACGATGGAATGAACTTCTCGACTATCGAGGGCGGCTAATGTGATCAGGCATTATTCTGGTGTTGGTTGGGTAAATGTCAATATGAGACTTACAAACTGCGACGGCGCCGAGAAGAGCAAGGACGGTGGTTTTGGCGAACATGTTGTGGATACTAGGGTGCTCGTTAGCGATTCTTCAAGAGTGAAGGGTAGGTTAATGGCATGTCGTCGAGCGTTGACGGAACAACGCGTCGAGAACCATGCTCAGGATGAGTGTTGACCGCTGAAAGACTCACTTTTACGATTAGATCAGGAGTCACAATAGATTGAGAGATAGGAAAAGGAATATGAATGACTGGGTAGATACGATGTATATATACCAAAAGGATTGGAATGAAGAGAAGTGAAGTATGAATCCTATTGTTATCCTTTAGATTAGTTCAACGCGCCATGTCCAACATTTCAACTCCATGTTTACCCTGAAAGATACAGATGTTTCGCCTCTATAACGTAAACAGACTATTTACCCCTTACCCCCTGAAACACCTACACAAACTCCACCATCCTTTCCCATCTCTCACGCTTGGACCACCTTGGAGTGTTTAATCGGAGGTTGCCAAGACTGACTATTGACACGTTTGTGGATCAATTTAGACTGATCTAACTCGGTTCCGAGGGATTTAGCGTTAGGTTACTGTGGTCAGATGATCTTCCCAACTCCGCCTCTCCGACGGAAGTTGTAGCAGCAGGTGGGAAGGCTTGAGCTGAATGATATGCGCGTCATGGAGCGTTCACTTAGCTTGGGCGAGCAAGGGAAAGGGTTGTTATGAAGAGACGGGAGCAGAGAGATGGTTACAAGCGGGTGATGAGAGAGACGAGAG
>JALPCA010000424.1:0-11544 GCA_026538345.1 Cryptococcus sp. GC_Crypt_4 | reverse complement strand
CTATGCCACCACCTTGAGCTGATTTATCGCCGCTTTGTACTGGGTTCTGCACTGGGTTTGACATGATGAAGGTGAAGAAGTATAGTCTGATGTACAATACTGAATGAATGAATGAACATCAAGTCGACGCGCAATGCCTCCACTTGAAATTATAGGCGGAGGTCATTAGGTGCCTTTCTGAATTCAAGCCTAATTTAACAACCCTAAATGACCATTCAACTAGTTACGTAAGCACCATCAAAACCCATTGGACTTCAACTTGTTATGCGTATTGCGACGAATAATCCCAGGCCTTATGTGAGGTTTAGAATTCATATCAGAGATAACTGAACAATCGCCGGCATAACGAGGAGTGATTGTACATAACACATCGTAATCTGACTGTCATCCACCTAGTAACAAGATCCCTTCAGGTCATGATAACTGTTGAAGTCACGGGTCTGTTTGAAAATACCCGTATACGCTAGTCGTTTGAAACGCTCGGCCACCACTGTCCGAGTCAAAGAGTCGTCATGAGACGAAAAGATTCTTTTGCACGCCTGACATTGTCTGTAAAATGACCACTCGAATCCCCATAGATGAACAATGATGAGGAGGCGTTATGAGGCGGAGTTGTACCGAACGGGCTACTAGGAAAGTTTCCAAGTTTAAAATGCATGCTTATATTTCACCGTAGTTCTAGATCTAGCGGTACATTCTGGTTGAAGCGGTTCTTTTGGTGTGTTCTGAGAGGTGTATCAGAGTAATATCAAGGTTATGACCAAACGTAGCTGTTGTATAGGATACATAGATGTAGACGTCACAGTGTATCAATGAAGGAGACGAGAACAAGCACACGACTCGACATGGAGCGGACAAGACATGCTCCGAGCGAAGCGGTAACCAGATGGCATAGAGTTCACAGGAACCTAATGACGTTAATGATTAACATTTTTTCAGGATAATTTCGTGAATTTCCTTGAATTCGATCCGGGGAATCGATTCATAGATCGAGTACGCCACATTTTTTTTGCTGACAACTCTAGAAATCGTGACGTGAAGGACGATCAAGTCTAGACCTTGGGCTTTGGGTTCGAACAGTTTGAATGCAAGCAAGTTTGAGCCTTGTTGTATCGCTGCCATTTGTGTCTATAACGCTCGTCTGCCCACTTTACAATTCATAACGACGACGATCATCTGGTTCACAAACACGGTCTCAAATACTGGGTCACACCGCTTATAGCTCGGAGATAAACCCGTCCGCAAACTAAAGGCACCCCTGGCTGCATCATTTTGTTTCGTTGAATACCCTCGTCCATTGTCGTCCTTTTGATCAATTCACCCGTGAATGAGTCTATGGTAGTCTATTAGTCGTTTCCTGGCTTCGACAACCAACTCCTGCTGCTTCCACCTATCAGCTTTTATCCAATATGGAGTCAGAATCAGCTCAATTGTCAGTCGCGGCATACCACCGTAACATCTCCCGACATCTCATGACATTGCTCCAATCCACGATAAAACAGGACTCGACAGCGTCATCTTCGCAACCTTCTACAACTACCACATCCAGTCCGGATTTATCCAAGGCTGATCAACCTGGACCTATCAGTCCTATCGTTGGACTCGTCGAACCCGACTTGACAGCTCGACCTGAGAATGAACCGGCTTTGGGATTCCTGGCCAATACGAATTCATCGCAACATGCCTCTTCCCTTACTACCGCTACGGAAACATCCCTCATCCCTACTCCACCATCCATCCCTACCAGGGAAGAGGAACATAAAGCAGCTTGGAAATCAGATGGTCATAAAATCTATAAATCCATTCCAGAAGGATTCAATCTCGTTCTTAGTGCTCCAAAATCGCGTTCATACTCGAATGAATCAAAGTCGAATCCGGGACTTGGTATCAACCTCTCGGTAACACCAGAACAAGAGATGGCTCTGAGAATGGGTGTTCACGTCGACTTACCGATAAAACCTCGTTTAATGACTACAGACCCTACTCCCACTATCAAAGCAGTCAAGAGGATGCCTAGTCGAGATACATTCAGTCTCGCTTCTAGCGCTGCTTCACCAAACCTACCATCTACTTCTTCGTTTGCCAAGGCGAACAGCTCCGTCCTTCCTACCAACAAAACTCCCACCATCAGACGAAGACCTGATTCTACACAACTTAGAGATCCTTCCCAGGAGGTCGAGATTGAGAAGGATGAAGAGTATGAAGCACGACGACAACTTCGATTAAAGCGAAAGGAGATGGACTTGAGATCGAGGATTACTAGATGGAGAGATAACGTAGAGTTGACCAATATTGTAAGTACCTAGTCTCCCTTCTTTCTTGTAGTACACCGCTGACAAGATATTAGGAAATCCCCGATATTGACCCTACACCACCTACACCCTCCATCTGTACCAGTAAACTCCGACTTTCACCATTCTACGACTGCTCAGCAACTCCAACCTCTGCGCCAGACTGGAACATTAAGATCCGTGCTCTTGATGCCTTACTCGGCGACATGTCCTTACGCCAACCACAACCCTCGACGTCGTCCTCCAAATCCGTACATAAAGTCGTGTCTATCGGCAAATTACGCCTTCTCTCTCCCAAGCAAGATGAGGCATTCTACGATAAGCCCAAACCTCTAGGATACAATGGCATGACATCGAATCCGAGACCAGAGAAACATACGGCTAAACTCAGCTTTGTTTGATCAAGCACCATGGCGTTTTGTAGATATTACGGTTGTAGCTATTGGAAGGAGAAAAAGATGGATTCATCATCATGGTTTGTTATTCATAAATACATCATCACACTTTGTACATACTACTTGAGACGTACATTGTAGGCATTCATTCATGCATGTGCTTGTTTTAGCGGTCGATGAAATGACTGGTACTGAGGATACTGACTCATCCTGATTTGTAGGTGGAACTCACAGGAGAAGAGTTGGTAGATGGACGGGATCATCATGGTATGCACCTCTCTTCCCATATGTACGAGGCTGATGATCAGGAAGACAGTCTCTCGTGAGCCAGGTGCAAATCCTTCGACAACCGGAATATGAGTTATGCCCGGTCGGTCGGTCTTTGTTTAGCTGTAGCGTCGTCCACTCTTGCGTAGCTGGAACCGCTGGCTGAGCTCAGCCGGATCAACAACAGCATACGCTCAATCACGCTCATCAGGCCGTGATAACGAGATTGTGTGTCTGCACGGACCTCTTCCCAAAGGATGCCCAACTTTCCTTGACGACCATTCTTCTCTTCTTTCTTCTCTTTCTCTTTCTTTCTTTCTTTATCTCAACTCATCTTCACCTCATCTTCCCGTTCAGTCATACATCTCACACATTCAGATCATACTGATAGTACGATCATCACCATGTCATCTTCTCCACCCTCTTCTACCCGTCTGATCACCCCACCTTCCTCTACTTCTCGTTCTGGTAGACAACGTAAGCCAGTCAAATATTTCGGTTCAGTGGTGGATAGCGATACCATTGAATATTCCGATGGGGAAGATGAGAAGTACTTGAAAAACGAAGATGAAGATGATGAGAGTTACGGTAAGAAGAAGCGAGGTGTAGATGAAGAGGAGGAAGAAGAGGGAGAGGAAGAGGAAGGTAGTGATGAGGATGTACCGGAGGATGGAGGTGAGGAGGATAGTGATGATGATGATAAGGTATGACTATCCTTTTTACTCGAAGGTAAATGAAGCTGATGGAATCAGCCAAAGAAAAAGGCAAAGAAGGTCAAGGAGGCGAAACCACAAAAGGAGAAGAAACCAAGATCGTCCTCTGTTACTACAAAGGCCAAGGCTATGAAACCGAATCCTGCAAAGGTCAAGGTCGAGTCAACCAGTACCAAGAAGGTCGTTCCTAAAAAGGGCAATGTGATTGCTAAGAAGGTAAACGAGATTGGTACACTCATATCAGTCTCATGGCTGACGTTATTCACTTAGCCGGTCACTCAGAAGAAGACTGTCAAGAGAATTGCCACTCCGGATAATGACAACAATGACGAAGACGATGCAGAGGGCGATAAAGAAGATGACAAGGAAGAAGAGCAGGACGAAGAGGATCCACGAGATGCTCAAGAGGATGAGGTGAGCCATACCGTCTACCTCTCGTCATCGTTCTCCTTCCTCCCGAACTCGTCGAAGGAGGAGCCGACATAAGGACGAACTGACGGTCATCTCTAGGATAAGGAAGAAGGATCCGAGGAGGAGGAAGAAACACCTATTCATACGCCTTCGAAGAAACCAAAATTACCCTTAGTCAAACCCGCTATCAAATCCACTCCACCCGCTTCAAAGGTCAAGTCCAACAAGATCGCTCTTGCCCCTTCCAAGAGTCGCACTGAAAGTTCTCCATTGCCCAGTACCAAGTCTAAATCTGGATCTCCCGTCACACTAGCCAAAAAGGCGACTCTGGCGAAATCTTCTCCTCTCGTCAAAACGGTTACTACAAAGGAAGACGGGCAGAAGTCAGGAGCAAGTAAAGCCAAACCGGTAGCGAAGAAGGTAGAAGCCAAGAAGGCGAATCTCGTGAAGGACGTCAAGGCGAAAATTGCTGCTAAGAAGGCTCAAACGATGAAAGAGGTAGAAGATGAGGAAGAGTCAGAAGGAGGTGGAGACGATGAGACACAAGATGGAAAGGACCATGATGAAGAGGGTGGTGAAGAGGAGGATGATACTGAAGATGTCAAGGTATGTCTCTTTTGGACATTCTATTCTCAACCAGCTGATCCTTGGACATCAGGCTGCTCCGAAGAAGGAAAAGTCCAAGAAATCATCCCCGGTACTTGCGATGGCGAAACCTGTCAAGAAAGCAAAAGCGTCCAAATCTCCTTCCCCAAAGACCAAGAAGCCCAAAGCCGAGACTCCAGAGATCGCGCTAGGTACTCCAGAAGATGAAGACATGGAGAAACAGGATGATGATGTCCCAGATCCAAGCTCCAAGGTGAGTCATCTTGTATTCTTCTGCTCATATCTCAGGGAGACGAAGATATCGTATCTGAGATTGACCCCGACGACCATGCTATGCCCTCAGACTCACAAGTCAACTCTGAAGCTGGTGGACAGACTGTCATCGATGATGTCGAGATGAATGAAGAGGACGATGATGAGGTACGAGATCCCTACAGTCTTCTTCGTGGCCTTCTCTAATCCATGCTTAGGATGTCTCCCTTCCCCCTGCAAATCAGTCCGCATCGAAGAAGGGGGGTCCTAGCGTAAGCCAAAGGTCATCTCCCCGTTCAGCACTGCTGATCGCATACTCAAGACTCCTAAACGCAAACATTCTGGTGATTCCAGCACCACATCGACTCCCAAGAAGAAACCAGCTCCGGCGGAGAAGGTTGCAGTTATCGGTCGACTTGCCATTTTAGACGCTATGACTGCTCCATCATACAACAAGACCCTTACCTTCAAACCGGTCGGTAATGCGGACTCCAAACAACTCGCTCGTCATTGGCGTGAAGTCCTTTCCGCTGATCTCCGAGCCTACTGGAATGACAATGAAGCCAGGTCAGGTAGTAGCGGGGCAAGTAAAGGTAAAATAGATGGGACTGCAAGGAAAGCTATCTGGAAAGTGGTTTGTGATAATCACGAGAAAATCGATTGGAATGGAGTATCAGAGAAATACGAAGAATCTGAGGGTTCAGAGATCACTGTGACCAAGCTCAAAAGACACTTCAGGGATGTCATGAAGAAAGAAGGAGACAAGGTGTGCGATAAGTAGTGGTAGGCAGTAATCCGACACCGAATCAGAAATATGGGTCTCAATGATAATGTCGTAATTCCGGTCGTATCTATAGTCATCAGGGCTAATCCCTTTGCACATACTTTTCATATTTTATGCACTGTGAATGCGACAGTAAGACCGGAAATTCAATCTGATGTTTGATTCATGCCTTGTTTGAGTGTTCAAAAGTTTATGCTACGTAGATACGTACAGCAGGAGCAAGGACAGATTATAATTGATACAAACCATTTCTTTCACATTTCATCGTGTTTTGGTCGATTTGTTAAGGGCGAGGAAAGGGGATATTGAGTTAATGATTTGGGTGGTATTACAATAGAAAGCCGATTGTTCGGTTGAGATTTATAACGTCGTTCTTTGTTTGTTGTCGATATATGAGATTTCACTATACTTGTTGTTTCTGTCGATGATCCTTCTTTCCTTTTCCTTCCCACAGCGGCTTCTCTTCCCCTACATCATATCGACGTCTGACTGTCTCCTAGTCTTCAGTCCATCCATGTCATCCTCCTCCTCGTCGTATTCTGCATCGTCGTCATCCTCATCGTCATCCACCGCATTCTCATCGTCCGATTCAGCACTCTCCATAGGATGGTCAGCGAGTGTGGACAAGGGCTATGTGAGTGGTCAGCTGAACAGTCCGTTACTTCGGGAGAGGGGCAGCTCACCATGAGGGACTCTCCGGTATAAGTGAATCCTTTGAAGTTCTCCTGGACACTACTTGTTAATAGCGAACCACCTCCTCCAGGGGTTACTGGCGGTCGAGACTGCTTGTTGATAGCCAATCCCGCAGCCTTCATATTACTTGCACTCGACAAACTTCCACCCGGACCAAGATACGAATGTTTAAGACTGGCTTGTCCAGCACCGTAATCCTCGTCTTCCCATGGAGTGATACCTGCATCTTGTAGACTGGAGTTGGTGAATTCGGGATCGAAATTTGCGACGGATTCGTCGGAATCGACAATGGGTTTGAAAGGCGGTGTAATCTGTTTTCGGTAGAGGAGATCCCAGTCGATGCTGGCGAAGAAGGGGTGTTCTTTGAGTTCAGCAGCTCCGTGTCGGGCACCAAGTCGATTCTGAGGGTTTCGGTTGAGAAGCTGCGAGGTATCAGTAGATTTGCGAGAGAAGAGGTAGACGTTTTACATACACCCTTTACGAACTGCTTTCCGTCATCGCCAATGACTAACGATCTGATTAGCATGCAATACAAGCCGTCTCGTCGTATACTTACCATGTTTAGGGAATCTGATCTTTCCGTAGCCTGGTTGATATCAGCGACTGCCCTTCGATGCCTATCTCAGACTTACAGATCAATCGGTACATCTCCTGAGTGTGTTCGGCGTAGAACGGACTCCATCCGCAACACATCTCGAACAGCAAAACACCCAAAGACCAGAAATCGACATGTTTGCCGTATCCCTTTTCGTCGAGAAGTACTTCGGGTGCGAGGTATCTGCGAACATGAGATTTCGTCGTGCAAGAGAGATGAAACTCACTCTGTGGTACCACAGAAGGTATTTGTAAGCTGATCATTTGATAAATCGGGCTTTGAAAGACCAAAATCACACAAAGCGACGTGACCAGTCGCGTCGAGAAGAATGTTTTCTGGTTTCAAGTCACTGATGATGGTCAGTAGTGTGGTGAAGGTATAGATGTTCAGACTTACCGATAAACAATGTTGTACTTGTGCAAGTGTTCCAGCGCCAAGATCAATTCAGCGATATAGAACCTCGCTCGATCTTCACTGAATCTTCCTTCTTTCTGTAAATGCCAGAACAGCTCTCCTCCACATTTATAGTCTGTGACGAAATACAGCTCTTTCTCTGTCTGGAACGAAAACTTCAATCCGACAAGGAAAGGACATTCAAGGGATCTTTGCAGGATCTTACGTTCACCGATAGTATGTGCGACTTCCTTCTTTGCGACAATCTCCTTCTTTGACAAGACTTTCATGGCGTAGATCCGTCGAGTGTCCTTCTTTCGGACTTGGAACACTCGTCCGAAAGTACCTCTACCGATGAGTTTAAGGAATTCGAAGTCGGATGGTTTGAGATGACCTTTGTTCTAAAAAAAACATCAGCGGATTGAAGCGCGAGACTCCTGAGATTGCTCACCCGCAAAGCGTTGTAAGTCATTTGTACCCAAATCTCGCCAGAGACGACCTCTTCACCTCGAGTCGCAAGCTCATACCAGTTGTCGGATGTGAAGCCATCTTTCAGTACCGGCTTGAGGTCCAACATGCCCAAGAATCCTTCTCCTTCCCGACTCCGTTCGTAGACTGACAGGTGTAGAGCGGAGTTTGAGGAAGTCAAATCGCTGATATCCATCAAACTCAATCACAAAAAATCACAATAGCAGGAAAAGATGACTCACAAGGAAACCTCCTCCTTCCATATTGGATCACCTGGTCCTGGTTTACCCAGCCATCCGCCACCGTTTGGATGTTCCTCCGCTCTTGGTGTCTGCATGCCACTCGCTTCGTCCCTTTTTCCTTTGCCTCTTCCTACAGCTTCTGCGAAAGCCCTTGTGATTGTTCCCACACCGAGTCCACTGGTACTTCTAGTGAGGTTCCCCGGACCCATTGGCTGAGCTTGAGCGGTAGTGAAAGGTACAGCTGCTGGTGATGCCACAGGTCGTGGTGCTCTGGACACGAATTCGTTCTGCTCGAACTGAATGACTACGTATGGTTGAGGATCATTGTGGGATGATCGAGATACAGCGAGGTTTCGAGCTGAAATGAGTTTGACTGTAAGTGTACCTCTTGGTGCTGAAGTGTGCTGTTGTGGAGTGGTATTGCCTTCGCTGACTGTTTTCATCGAGGAAGTCATGTTCGTACCATTGGCAGGAGAGGTTTGGTCGATTTGATCCGGTGGACTACTACCTCTTACTCCTCCTACTTTGGTCTCATCCACTGTCTTTGACATTGCTTTTCGCATCTTTGGAGGTTCATGTAAACCGAAGCCGATCCCTTCGTTTCCTCCTACAGTATTACCAACCGTTACACCAGTTGTAGGTTGACCAGCCCCTGGTGTTCCCAAGGGGAGTGGCATGAAACCGTGTGAAGTCGGTGTCTTGAGGCCAGAAGGTGTTGGTCCTCCGATGGCAGGTGAATTTGCTCTTTTACCAGCATCAAGTGAGAGTCCAGCGGTGGACCTAATGAGACCTGTTCCAGGAGTGACAGCATCGAATGGATTGGTTTGTTGAGATGCTCGAGGTGTTGCTTGGTCAGCTGGTCCACCCAGTGAAGCAAATGATGCTGAAGGGGAGAGAGTAGGTGAGCTAGTACTGTCTCGTTGTTGATTATTGGAATGAGAGGACGATGAAGGCCATAATTGCTGGATGGGTCAAGGCATTGTTATAGATTGTCGGAAGTAGATTGAAGGATGATATATGAGCTTCATCCTACTCCACATGTGTCCGCACGACTCACCTTTACACCTTTCAGCATGGCGAATGATACTTGGGGGCACTAGCAATGTCTAGTTGCAAGGGAAGAGGCGGATAGTATATACAGGTGTTGAATTCAGTAGATGGAGTGCAAACCGCGATAATGGTTGTTCAGACGGTTTCACCGATTTCACCCAGTCGAAATAGGGGATATGTCCCAAGTGGCAAAGATTATAGTTGTTGACTGCGAGTGTCGATGAATCGTATAGCAACAAGTGACAGGTAGATGTATTTGGATGCACTGCTATCTACGCTTACTTATGCTGCTCTTTCACTCTCTCTCTCTCCACTGGACCCGAGATTATCCAAATGGCGTAATGCAATCTCAACAGCGGAATCAAATTTAGCATATCCTATCCGGCAATAAGACAACGCCGAGAAAGTAGTCCAACTGTTCTTCGGGACTGACTTTTGTGGCACATTTTATCCATTCATGACGCCTGTAAGACTTTTGCTTCTAATGCAATAGAAGCTCCAGATGAGATGTGAATGAGAAGCATACGAAGCTTTGTTATTGCTTACAACTCGCATCGAGATTGCATTGGTCTTCCTCTTCGGGAAGCCTGAGATTCGTCATGATTCGCTGATTTCTGCAACAGTTAAATGACGGTAGTTATACTCCCTACACTGATTTCCTACTCGCTTGATACTACTTACCTTCAGAGCGCACACAGCTGGCATTACTATGTCAAGCAATAACGACAAGGGACCTCACTATCCAGTATCAGACAAGGATCTCGATCAAGCCTCAACAGTCTCTTATTCTGTTTCAACACCGGACGCGCAGAATGATCAACACACTACGCATGAAGAGTCCCTCAAAGCCTATCTGAAGGCAAGGGCGCAGAAGAGAAAGGCTCAAAAAGCGGAAGGACTGCGACTAGCAGCAGAACTGACAGAATCGTCCGATTCGGATACAGTCACCGACACTGAGAATGGCACTGTACCTGCTCAAAAGGACGAGCCCATGGCGTCGCTCCATGACTATGTCAAGCTGCGCGCTCAAAGGCGAAAAGGCAAAGACCAGGAAGCGATGGATTCAAGTTCAGTCGATTCGACCGATGATGCCTCTTCAGGACGAACAGCTGAAAGAAACCGCTTGGAAGGCGAGCCCGGCCCGAAGAATCAGACTGACGTCGATGCCTGTTCGCAGATTGATCTTACTGAGCTCGAGATGGCTGAGGATCCCCAAGATATCCACCCAGTCGTGACGATGGTACAGAGCGATGTTGGTGCTAATGATGCGAAATCATCACTTGTGGCTGAATCAGCTATCGATGGTGTTAATTCCACCGCTCCTGCCGTTCTCGACGATCCAACGGATAAGTTCACAAATCAAAGTTGCCCCTCAGCAGATACTCCAGGAACTCGACTCAGCAGTGAAGAAAGTATGGTGTCAAGGTACAACGATGACATGTCATATCGCCATGCCCAGATCCAGCAAAGTCGCCAGAGAATAAGGGATCTCTTCTATCGTCTCGGTCAAGAGGTTAATAATACTTACAGCGCGGTTTCCGAGGAGATGAGATCACTCGAACATGGGCTCAACTGCCGAACATATGGAGAATCACGGCTCCGAAACGATACCAGTCATAGTCCCTATCATGATCAGCTGTGTACACTCGAGGACGATTGTTATTGTCAGACCCGGATTGAGACGGGAAAACCGGAGCACACCGAATTTGGTACTCAAACTGCTGATGAGAATGTTAGCAACGGTGAAACTGCACCTACTGTTGATGAGGAGAACGCTGAGGAGGACAAGTCAAGTGATACCTGATCATGTGCCGTGGATCTTTTGTCGAGCTCCACGAAATAGCCTGAATGCATGTCTTACGAACTGTGAAGCATTCTGTCGCCGCCCGTTCCAAGACATTCTCTGGATGCTCTTGTGAATATCATCTAGCCTAGCCAATGTCTACGGTGTGTCTGAGGCTTCTCTTGACCAATATAGATTTTCATCCTGATTAAGAAGACAAGTAGCAACAGATCTTATCGACGCGCTTCGCATGCTTCGATTTTGTCCTTTGATTATCAGCAGCTTCTTATTTTCGATCATCCTGTCAAGCATGATAATCCTCGGGGTCTTCGTTCCATCCCTCTTGTCAATAGCTACATTTCTATATCCCTACTACATCTCTCTCTCATTCAGCCTATCAACTATCTGATATCAATCATGTCGCAGATGCCAAAGATCGACCTGTTTTCGAATGACCTTTTAGACCCCTCTCTCGCCGAGATTCACCATCATCCCATTTTCGCCACCGACAAGGTCTCTATCCTCTTGAACCCCAAATCTTCATTCGTTTTCAGATACTCTATCGAGACTATCGGAATGTTAAGTGAAGTGACCGGGAGAT
>JALPCA010000423.1:0-11562 GCA_026538345.1 Cryptococcus sp. GC_Crypt_4 | reverse complement strand
GTGGCGGCGGCGTTTGATGCCTGTCTGAATTCATCCTTACGTCCGGCCTGCTTGGAAGCGAAGTCTTGCCTTGCAACACTGATCGCATCACTCATTAACCGCTTCATTTCCGGATCTTCCATGATCGTGTCAATGACGGCTTTCCTTAAGTGCTTGAAATCGTCTCCATCATCTTCGTCCGTGCTGGAGTATTCGCCCTCTTCAGGTGACGAATCTTCCCCTCCGCTACTTCTATATTCGTCTCCATCTACTGACCCACCTTGTTCTTCTTTAGGACTGTCTCCGTCTTGAGCCTTACTGTCCGTGTGACTGTCAGCAGTAGGGAATCGTCTACTGTTGTGGCTCTGAAGAGAAGGTAAGGATTGATTATCGATAAATTTGGACATGCCGTGAGAGTGGTGCAAATATGATGCTAGGGTTGGATAAAAGTTTAGACACACGAGCCATCCCTGCGATATGAGCTATCTTGACCATTGAAGCCCAATGAAAAGAGGTGACTCTGCGGTGATCCTTTGCGTCTTTCTCTCCACACACTAATATGAAATGTCGCGGCTTTGTCGGATAACGATGGGGTAGTATGGGGTACAAGAAAGAGCTCGCTTGAGTAGGGTAATAGATAGGCACAACGCCAAGGAAATAACCAAGGTCCGGATCTTTCAGGAACAGTCAGTTTCTCCATTTATAGTAATTTCTCGGCTTCCCCTCACATGCCTCGCTTGTTCAATGCCAAGGAAGTGGAGGTGAAGTGGACCCATGCGGACCACCCGAGATCTTATCGTTCAAATGAGATTCGCCATTTGCCAAAAGAAGCTGAAAGAGCAGATAAGCTTTTATAGATTCCCGCATGTTGCCAATGCTTCAAGGTTATATATGTCTATCACTTGTGATTCATATCCTTCTTTCCCCCTTTTCGCTAGATTCTCATTCATATCACTCCTTCACCCATCATGTCTCAAGGAGTCTATCACGAATCAGACACTTCACCTTATGAGAAGAAGAATGATGTCTACGCTACAGACACTCATGTGAATCCAGCTCTTGACGGTTATAATGGTTATAACGAAAATGGAGATGAACTCGTTAGACCTCACGAGGAGGAGACTCATCGTGCTCTGAAACCAAGACAAATCTCCATGATAGCTATAGGTGGTGCTATTGGTAGGTACAGGCTTGTTGATCGATTGATTCTCAATATTAACTCTCGCTCTAGGTACAGGTCTTGTCATCGGAAGTGGTAACTCGCTGGCTAGATCCGGACCTGCCAGTCTGTTCATATCTTATTTGATCATGGGTATAGTCTGTGAGTACGATTAGCTATAGGAGAGAATCCATCACTGACATTTCAGGTTTCGGTGTCATGTTGGCTCTTGGAGAGATGTCCACGCGATACCCAAGTAAAAAAGGTTTCGCAGGTCACGCTACACGATGTGTCGACCCAGCTTTTGGTTTTGCCACCGCTCTTGTCTACCTCTGCAAGGTAAGCTTCTTGGCAATTCCGAGAATGACTCAATTCGCTAAACAATTACCAGTACCTTATCATCAGTCCAAATCAGATCGTCGCCGGTGCATTGGTCATCGGCTTCTGGAATGATGACATTACCCGAGCAGCTTGGGTTTCCATTTTCATCGCCTTTGTCATTGCTATCAATTGTCTTGGTATCAAATGGTTCGGAGAGATCGAGTGGGTTTTACGACGCAACTACTGCTCAGCCACTAACTATCTAGGTTCTGGCTGTCCTTCATCAAGATCATCACTCTTACCGGTCTTAGCCTCCTCGGTCTCATTATCGATCTTGTAGGTGTACCTGGGCAAGAACGACTTGGATTCCGATACTGGAAGAACGGGCATGCTTTCAAAGCATGGCCAAAGTCTTTGACCGGTAATACAGGTAAATTCGCCGGTTTCATCAACGCTCTCGTTCTTGCACTTTTCGCCTACATGGGAACCGAGCTTGTCGGAGTCACAGTTGGAGAGGCAAAGGTGGGTTGAATACTGGCTTCAGCTTTGTGCTCTGCTGACTCTCCACAGAACCCCAGAAAGACCGTCCCTGCTGCCATCAAGAAGACCTTCTACCGAATCATCTTCTTCTATATCTTTGGTGTACTTATCGTAGGAATGATCGTTGACTCCAACTCGTACGTAAAATGTATCAACTACGTGATCTGTTCTGACGCCATGCAGTAAACTCCTCGCTCAAGCTGCTGCCAAAGGTACAGCTGGTGGTGCTTCTGCTTCTCCATTTGTCGTCGCTATTCAATCTGCCGGTATCAAGGTTCTTCCCCACATCATTAACGCTTGGTGAGTTGCTCGGCGATGACACAAAACGAAAGAAAACTGACGTGGACAGTATCCTCATCTTCACCATCTCAGCTGCCAACTCTGATCAGTACATTGCTACTCGAACTCTCTACGGTATGGCTATGGATGGAAATGCTCCCAGAATCTTCAAGAAATGCACCAAGCGAGGTGTCCCATGGTGAGTGTGATGTATACGGTTGTGGCATGTCGGCTAACAATACCAGGGTTGCCTTCGCTTTCACTGGATGCTTCATGGCTCTTGCGTACATTTGTGCCAGTGCCGATGCACTTAAGGTTTTCAACTACTTTGTCTCCTCTGTCACCATCTTTGGTTCCCTTACCTGGGTGAGTAGCCATAAACCGGCGAATTGAATGTCACGGCTGACCTGGTTCCAGATCTCCATCTTGTCCAGTCATGTTGGTTTCATGAGGGGTATGAAAGCGCAAGGTATTCCCCGAGACACTCTTCCTTACGTTGCTGTGAGTCTTTCCCCATCTGTACCCAGAGTAAAGTCACTGAACAGCGCTTCAGCCTCTCCAACCATACCTGACCTACTTTGCCCTCTTCTTCACCTGTCTGCTGTCCATCATCAAAGGATTCGACGCTTTCGTGGGCAGTTTCCAATACATCAACTTTATCACTTCATATATTGGTATCCCAGTTTACATCATTGGGTACTTTGGTTACAAAATCATCCGAAAGACCAGCTATGTTCGAGTCCACGAGATGGACTTGACTTCAGGAGCTAGGGAATTCGCCGATATCGAAGATGATGCCGAGGCCAAAGAGATAGAGTACATGAAGTCCAACATGACCAAAAAGGAGAGGATCATGTATGCTATCAAGAACTGGTAAACGGTTGACGGTCAAAGGTTGTGGTGTAGGGTCAGTAGTGTAGTGTGTCATACCTCCGTAATCTTGTACATGACGTATGAATCAAACGTGATTATAGGCGTGGTTGATAATGCTCTGTTCATCGAGATATCTGATAAGAGCATGGGTGTGCCCTCACTAGCATTGTGTAAACTGTAAACTTTGGCGACTGGACACTGGGCTTCGGAGCAATTTGACGATAATCTGATTGTATGTGCATGTTTGGTGCATGTCTGAGGAAGTCTGCTGGACATCTGATATGTAGTCAAGTCTCGGTCCATGCATGTATCCAATGAAGGTTGAGCGGATTCAATATACAGACAGCGGTATGTACCGCCGCAGGTATCGGTGATAACAATTTCCTCGAGTGCCACATTCATCTCCACCTTCTCACCTATCGGCGTTAGGTTGAACCCCGATTTCCTTCCCTTCCTGGCAGCGGATGCTGGCTGTGGCTCTGGCGTCGGTGCAAGCTCGCTATTCAAGGTAAAGATCGGTGATTTGGTCTTGCTATCCATCAACATAAAATCGTTAGTGACTTGTTGGATGGGGCTAGAGTATAGCTGACGCTAGGTTTCTCTTTCGATTCCACCTTGTCTCCTCAAATACGCTTCCTTTAAATATTTCATCGCTCTTACCACACTATCGTCAAATCTTCAATACAACTTATCCCTTGGTCAACACAACCTACTCACAGTCAAAATGAAGGACGTCACCTCTGTCGAAACACTCAACATCCCCGAGGGTGTTACTGTTAACATCAAGGCCCGAACAATCTCTGTTGAGGGACCAAGAGGAAAGTTGACAAAGAATGTCGGACATATTCAGATGGATATCCAGATTGTAAGTAGAATTTTACTGAATGAGGGAGCAAGCAAAGAGAGCGAGTGTGTTGGATATCGGTATTGCGGATCAAGAAGAAAGGGATGCAAGGAAGGGTGGATTGGATATACCTTGAGTAAGAGGAAGATGGAATGTTATGTTGGAGCGATTTTCAACGGAGAGAAGAACCTTGGAACGAGTCAACGGGAGAAGAAGCTTGAAAGTCGGGCATGGCGATATGTTTGTCAAGGGGATGGAAGGTAGAGAGTCGGACATACGGATGGAAGCTGGAATCATGTGAGAGGAAGAAGCCTTGACCCTTGGCTCCGCTATGGTTGAATACCGCTCTGCCCTTTACCCCTAGCTCTCGCTCGCTCGCTCACTCGCTATACACCCACATGAACCAAACTAACCCCTTCAGGTCAAGCGAGCCAAGGGATCGCAAGTCGTCTTCACCATCTGGCACGGTGGCCGAAAGCACGTTGCTTGTCTCCGAACCGTCAAATCGCTTGTTGAGAACATGATCACTGGTACCACCAAGGTGAGCAAAGCGACCCTTCAGCACTATATGCAGTGCTGACGAGTTGCCTGCAGGGATTCCTCTACAAGATGAGACTCGTTTACGCCCATTTCCCCATCAACGCTATCCCCGCTGCTGATGGATCATCCATTCAAATCCGAAACTTCTTGGGTGAGAAGATTGTCCGAGACTGTCGAATGGCCCCAGGTGTTACCGTCTCAATGTCAGATGTCAAGGATGAGATTATTATCCAAGGAAACGATATCGAGTCTGTTTCGCAATCCGCTGCTTCCATCACCGACAAGACTAGAGTAAAGGACAAGGATATCCGAAAGTTCTTGGATGGTGTCTAGTGAGTTACCTTGCATTATCAGGACTGACAATTTTTAGCACTTCCGAGAAGACAACTGTCGTCAAGGACGAATAGATGTATTTTTGGGTACGAGTAGTGGATCATGACGGGATGGGAGGGGTCTGTAGCAGAGGTGCATGCACCACTTCCAACGCATTGAAGATGTGTATTCAGCAGGGATTACTGATGAGGGGAGAGAGGTTCGACCATGCTTGCATTGAGGCAAATTCACACAAGATGTTCTGTCCTGGAGAGACATGAGTACCGACTTGCCACCAAGCCATTGGATACGCTTCTCTAGCCGAGTCTTCCTTTAATATCACCACTCCGTACAATTCAACCGTGTCATTGACCGAGAGCATGACCAAAGCTGTGTGCGTCCAGACATTCACTAAGATGACGCAGAGACATATACCAATCGACTGTTTTATTTGCCTATTGAGCTGAATGTGGTAGAAGAGGGGATCTGCCTATCTCAATAGTATGACAATTTCCACCGCACCGCCTCGCTCAGAGTGGTAATTTCCATGTCAGATCCCCGTGTTCATTCACTCAAATCTGCCAAGCCTTTCACTTTTTGGCTCGTATCTAAGCAGAGGTGAATGTAGGGTGTGTCAAGTGTAGATGACCCAATGAAGGATGACAGGGAGGTCGGTGGTAGTACATGCATAGAATATACCCATAGAGGTAACCTAGCATACATGTAGTGTGCTAGAGGTTGATTTCCCATAAAATACTCCCGTTGTGTATACATCCGTTTGAATGCCAAGAGATAACCAAGACCACCACTTTGTTCATAGCATCATGGTAACATGTTACAAAGTACGTTGGATGATTTCATTCTGGATTGATACATATATCTTCTCATCTCTCTCTTTCTACATCGCATTCCATCATCCCCATTCATCTGTCATCTCGATTACCCACCTCAAATTGGTAGTTGAATACATCACAACCCGCGTCAGGAAGAGCACTTCTAATCACAGTGGCCAACTGACCCGCCTTCCTTCCATTATCCTCTAGTATCACCTGCACCGCATTTCGATTGACTCGTCTGAGTTATCAACGCGTATATAAGTAGGACAAAATCTTTTACTCTACGCATACATCCACCTCTTGCCACCTCTTCACACTCAACTTACCTGCAACACCACCCACACCATGTCGGGTCCTCCGGTGATTACCACCACGGATGTTGACGAGGTTCCTCACGCCTCCCCCACTTCTCCCGGTCGACCTACTCTTCCAACACTAGCTCTTCCTATCGACCAATCCAACCCTTATACACCTACGACACCACCTCGAAAAGGTTCAAGTGGGATTGATCCCACTCATCTTTCACCTACCCCTGGTGGACTTCAACCACACGGCTCACCTACACCCACTTACACCTCTGCTCTCTCCCCTCCTTCTCCTACACTCACAAACTCTTCTTCAGTTCATTTCTCAGATGAATTACATTCACCTTCTTCACCCACACAGAAATCATCACTCGCTTTACGTGATAATCACCCGACTGCCGAGAATGGTATGGGAACACTTCAAGTGCTTGACGAGAAGAACCATCCCAGTCGACATGGTCGAGTTTCTTCCGTCGGTACATTCTCAACAGCTGTTGGAACTGAAATCCCCCATGAATCACCTAAAGAAGATGAGAAACCACGTAAATCTTGGTTACCGTGGAAGAAGGAGAAGGAGGATGAGTCTCAAGACGCCTCTGATGAAAAGAAGAAAGGAAAAGGAAAGAAAGGTGGTGAAAACTTAATGGCCCATTTCGATCCTGATAACGATAAGACGGACCCTACTCCATTCAGGGAGAAGCCGAGTCGGCTAGCAATGCTTGTCGATCCGAAATCTTTGGAAGATCTCGAAAAGATCGGAGGTGTCAAATCACTCTTGGACGGTCTTGGAGTCGATGGTACCAAAGGTCTACTTGTCGGTGCAAACGAAGCTCAACAGGTTGAAACGGGTGCACCCAGAAGCTCAGATGAGGTTGCAAGGAGAAATGGACCTCAGTGGAAAGCTAGTATGGAGGAGAGAAGGAGAGTCTACGGAAAGAACGATCTTCCAGTGAGACCTACCAAGTCTCTGCTCTACCTCATGTGGCTCGCTTTCAATGATGGTGTGCTAGTGAGTGCCTCTTGATCTGATTGTTGACTCTGTCTGACTCCATAGATTCTCCTTACAATCGCTGCCATCGTCTCCCTGGCTTTGGGTCTTTACACCGATCTCGGTACTCCCACTGAATACACCTTCTCCGATGAATGTCCCCGTGAAACTGGTGGTTGTGCTCAACCCAAAGTCGATTGGGTCGAAGGTGTCGCTATCTGTATCGCTATCGCTATTGTCGTCTTGGTCGGTTCAGTCAACGATTGGCAAAAAGAAAGACAGTTCAAGAAACTAAACGAAAAGCGAGAAGATCGAACTATCAAAGTCATCCGAGGCGGTAAAGAAATGGTCATTAATGTGAAAGACGTCGTTGTCGGTGATATCTGTCTTCTCGAACCAGGAGAGATTATCCCAGTCGATGGTGTCTTCCTACGAGGCCACAATGTTCGATGTGACGAATCTGGTGCTACTGGTGAATCCGACGCTATCAAAAAGTTCTCTTACGACGAATGTATGCAAGAGAAGCAGAATGCTGAACCTGGAGCGAGACTCAAGAAGGATTGTTACCTCATCTCAGGTGCGAAGGTCCTTGAAGGTGTAGGAGAGTACGTCGTTATCTCTGTCGGTACTTCTTCTTTCAACGGTAGAATCATGATGAGTGAGTACTCCTTTTCCTCGTATACCTCCCACACTGACATCTTCAGCCATGAGAGGTGATCCCGAGAACACTCCACTCCAGCTCAAACTTAATGCTCTCGCCAAACTCATTGCAAAAGCCGCTGCTGGTTCCGGTCTTATCCTCTTTGTATCTCTCATGATCCGATTCTTCACTCAACTCGATCAGCCTAATCAGTGAGTCGTCTCCTCTATTGCCCTAGACTTAAACTGACAATCTCAGGACTGCCAATGATAAAGCTCAAGCGTTTGTTCAAATCTTGATCATCTCCGTCACCCTTATTGTCGTCGCCGTCCCCGAAGGTCTTCCTCTTGCTGTCACTCTCGCTCTCGCCTTTGCCACCAAACGAATGACCAAGCAGAACCTTCTGGTTCGAGTCCTTGGTGCTTGTGAGACTATGGCCAACGCCACTGTCGTCTGTACCGATAAGACCGGTACTTTGACCCAGAACGTCATGTCTGTTGTCGCCGGATCACTCGGTGTCCGAGGTAAATTTGTCGCCAATCTACCCGAGAACGGTGCTAGAACCAACGCCAACGAGGTCGAAGGCTCTGAAGTTCGAGACGATTTCTCCTTTGATATGACGGGCATGAACGATGTTGCATCACCGGATCTTCAAGAACTATTCAACGAGTCGATCTGTATCAACTCTACTGCTTTCGAAGATAAGGATGAAGATGGGAATCTCCAGTTTGTCGGTAGTAAAACTGAAACCGCTCTACTCCGATTTGCCAAGGAACAAGGCTGGGCCGACTACAAACACACTCGAGATCGACACGCGGTCATTCAGATGATCCCATTCAGTTCAGAGCTCAAGGCTATGGGTGTTGTAGTCAAGATCTCTGACAAAAAGTATCGACTCTACCTCAAGGGTGCTTCGGAAATCCTCACCAAAAACTGTTCTCGACACGTCGTCGTTACTGCTCCAGGTCAATCTCATACTACCGAAGGTATCGAGACTACCGAGTTTAATGCCGATACTATCAACAATATCCAAAAGACCATCATCTTCTACGCTAACCAGTCGCTCCGAACCCTCGCTGTCTCTTACCGCGATTTCGAATACTGGCCGCCAAGGGGTGCTGAGGACCGAGCTACTGATGAGGTTCCGTACGATTTGATCACCAAGGATATGACTTTGATCGCTATTGCGGGTATTGAAGACCCACTTCGACCTGGTGTTCGGGATGCTGTTGAGAAATGTCAAGGTGCTGGTGTTGCTGTCAAAATGTGTACCGGAGACAATGTTCTTACTGCACGATCTATCGCCAAGCAGTGTGGTATGTACACTCCAGGTGGTGTTATCATGGAAGGTCCTGCTTTTAGAAAGGTGAGCAGCTGTCTCTTGCATACAGTTGGTGACAATCTGACAAGACTAGTTGTCCGACAGTGAGCGAATGGAAATTGTTCCCAGATTACAAATTCTTGCCCGATCTTCTCCCGAAGACAAGCGATTATTGGTGCAAACTCTCAAGTCTATGGGTGAAGTCGTCGGTGTCACTGGTGATGGTACAAACGATGGTCCTGCTTTGAAACTTGCCAATGTCGGTTTTGCTATGGGTATTGCGTAAGTTGTTCGTGCTTTGCATACAGATTCGAGCTGACTCTTTCAGGGGAACCGAGGTCGCCAAGGAGGCATCTGATATCATTCTCATGGACGACTCCTTCTCCAACATTGTTCTCGCCATCATGTGGGGTCGATGTGTCAACGATTCCGTCCGAAAGTTCCTTCAATTCCAAATCTCGGTCAACATCACTGCTGTCATCATCACTTTCGTCTCTGCTGTCGCCTCTACTGAAGAGGAATCCGTCTTGACTGCCGTTCAGCTTCTTTGGGTCAACTTGATCATGGACACTTTCGCTGCTCTCGCCCTCGCTACCGACCCCGCTACACCGTCATTGCTCGACCGAAAGCCGGACAAGAAGACTGCGCCATTGATCAGTGTCGAAATGTTCAAGATGATCTTGGTCCAAGCTCTTTACCAGATCATCGTTTGTCTTGTTCTTCACTTTGCTGGTCTTTCTATCCTTGGTCTTTCTCACACCGACGGTAACGAGGCGGATCTTCGAACTCTCGTATTCAATTGTTTCGTCTTCTGTCAAATCTTCAACCAGCTCAATTGTCGAAGACTCGACCGAAAGTTCAACATTCTCGAGGGTTTCTTCCGAAATTACTACTTTATGGCTATCTTTGCTATCATGGTTGGAGGTCAAGTCTTGATCGTTAATGTCGGTGGTGCCGCTTTCCAGGTCACTTCCCTCAGAGGCCGAGATTGGGGAATCACCATTATTGTTGGATTCCTCTCGATCCCAATCGGTGCTTTGGTCAGATGTTTGCCAACTGCACCATTCGAGAGAGTCTTGATCAAGATGAGGATTTACGCCGACCCCAACAAGTTGCCAGTAATCGCACCAGATGCGGAAAGTGGTATGGACGAAAAGTACACTTACAACCCAGCTCTTTCTCAAGTCAAGGACAACTTGAACACCTTTGCCAACACTCGAGGACGAAGATTGAGCAAGGTCTTTGGTAAATCCCAAGCATCCCAATTGGAAGAGGCCGATGTTCAACTTGGATCCCTTCTTACCATGATTCCTACCGTCATCGCCGGTACTGTTGGTGCAGGAGCACATTGGGTCAACCCCACTGATACTGCTGGTTTAGCCAACCCTGCAGCACACGACCCAAGTCGATCTACCGCTGAGCTATTTGCTGGCAAAGTTCAACTACACCCTGATACCGATCCTAATGACCCGCTATATGCCAGATTTGGTATCCCACCACCGCGGAAAGACGAAAAGGGACATCTAGTCGAGGGTTAGGCACATTCAATTGGTTTGAAATAGAATAGACGGAGGTGGTTTGTACATAGATTTCTTTTTTATCTTCTCATTATCGGTTTTCGTTATACCCCTGTTTGAATATACACATATACACGTCGGATTGGTTTCAAGAGAGTTAGGTTGGGTTAGAAGTGAATTGAAAAGGATTTGTTTAGATTTAATGTTTACATGTATCATATGTGGTTCACTACTTTGTTGCTTGCATTTGATCTCTGTGTACCGTGAGCAACTAGCCGACTCCCAAAGATCAATCACATGTCCATCGGTCCCCTACTTCTCTTCACTCCTCTATGACTCAAATACTCGGGTCCATCGATATCGGCTAGATGAATTAGGTTCGAAATGGAAGGTAAGATTGTTCTCCCTTGTGAACGGGATACAGGTGTTTCCATTGATTCCACATTGATTCCAACCTGTTCTTGGATTCCGATATGACCTTGTCCGACTTGCCATTCCTTGTGGTAGTTTAACCCGAGCCCATACGTTATCGCTTGTTGTTCCTTGTACCAATACTCGGACCAATCAGGATATCGAGTATTGATTTCATTCCAAGTAAATGGTTTCGTAGGTGGGAATACCGCTTGAGAGGGTCGTATGGGATGTACTGGTGTCAAGGGGGGTATCAAGTATGTGGAGTGAGATGAAAACTGAGAATAGACAGTAGAGGAGTAAGGTAGAGTAGGTGAAATAGGAGTAAGGTATGGCAAAGATCTGGATAATCCAGGTTGAGTATTAGCTGAAACAGGTGGAATAGGTTGAGGAGTATATGGTAGAAGGGTAGATTGAGGATGTATAGATTGTAATGGTCGATGTGAATACATTGAGGGTATAGTGTCATTCGCATATCGAGGATGAATACTCGTATATGGTGATCGAGATGTTGGTCTCGATCTTGCTACTTCGATTCCTTGTCGACCTTGATATGGCGTTGGTAATGAGGTAGGTAGTGGCTTAGTCTGATTCGGAACGGTTTGATGAGGGGGATATTGCAGGTGTCCAGTAGTCATCGTCCTTGATCCATTTACCAAAGTTGGTGTTGACCCCGATGTAAGCGGTCGTCTATCAT
>JALPCA010000422.1:0-11571 GCA_026538345.1 Cryptococcus sp. GC_Crypt_4 | reverse complement strand
TCGCCCCATCACAACGGAACAAAGCTCGTCAGGTTCAACGAAGAATAGGTCAGTCCGCTTTATCAGTCTCCGTCCGAATCATTGAGCCTTATCGCCACTGTACTATACTCTGTTGTACCTACATGCCCATGCATGCTATATCATACAATGTCGTTCAACTCGCTGATCAGTCACTTTGTCCCACATCATTGCCTCGCCATTGCCTCTCTTATTCTCAAACAACACTCGAGCAATTGTAACTCCTCATCTCCACCTTCACACAAAGCCTTATCGCACTCTGCTATAGCCAAAGCCGCTTGCGCCTTTTGGATCGTCGGTATAGTTGGTAAAGGAATAAGAGCGTCATGTACCTGTGATTGTCAATTCCAAACCAAGTCAAGCGGAAATTCAGCTCACCTGCTCCAGCAATTGTCCAGCTGACCATCCCTCCCTCGTGACTCCCCTTACGGCGTTCTTGATAGCATCAAACCCTCCTTTCGCTAGACTTGGATCGATACCGCTAGAAGGATCGACTCCCATCACGCGTAATAGGCCATGTATCGTTTCGTTCGGGACTACTCCGGATATTTCGTGTACTACTCCGTCAGCTATGATTCCCGAGGTATTCCAAAGGAAGCAGCTCACTGGACATGGTCGATATCGGTGTAGGTGGGTTTGAAGCTGCATGTAATCTTTGAGCTGTCTGGAGGTATGTGATGGCTTTACGCAGATCTCCCGAGGCCAATTCAAGGATGAGCGGTAAGACCCCATCATCCGTCTCGACGCCTTCCGCACTAGCAATCATTTCTATTCTCGCTTGACTACTTCCTTGTGCCAAAGGTCTAAACCTAAACTTGCTACATCGACTAGCAAGGGGTTCGATGATTCTACCTTGTCAGCTGAATATACTAACATATGCCTTTTAGCTCACCTCGTCACGTAATTACAGACCAGACAGAATCGGGTGATCTTAGAGTACGTCTCCATGATTCTTCTCAAGGCTGATTGCGCGTCTTGAGTCATGGAATCTGCTTCATCGAGAATGATAAGTTTGTATGGTGGACAGGGGTACGTTTTGCCGTCGCTACATCATTAGCCTTCTTGAAGCAATCGAGGTAGAGAGAACACCCACGAAGAGATATTAACATGTCTTGGAGTTTCCCTTGCAAACGTCTTGATCTTCTCCCGAACCACCGAAATACCTCTTTCATCCGAAGCGTTCAATTCCAAAACTCTCGCTCTAAACAAATCTGGACTACAACCATTAGCCTGGAGGCTGGCGAAGGAGTAAAGCTGAATTACCCGAATAGCTGTCGAGCTAAAGCTAAGATGGTCGATGTTTTACCTGTTCCTGGGGGTCCATAGAATAGCATGTGAGGAAGCTAGACAATTAGGTTACAGATAGATGGACATCTATGAATGAGAAACTCACATTCGTGGAAAGAAGGGCTTTACGGAGTACAGCGACAGTATTCTCTTGAGAGGAAACATCATCAATGGTCTTAGGTCGACTATAGGAGTTAGTAAGAACATCAACAAGGCAGTTTTATGTCATGCATATCAAGCCCGTGAGATCTGTAGAGAGAGTGGAGAGTGTAGATCGATGCGAGACTAGAGATCATGGAAGCGGAAGAAGAGAAGAAAGACTCACTATTTCTCAACCCATGGTTGAAGTCTTGGATCGAGAGTCGATGCTGTCGCTGCAGCTTTCGGTGCGAACATTGACATGATTGGTGGATATGCCCAACGAACCAAGTAAACGAGATAGCGTAGACTAGCTTAGGTGGATGACTCGATAACGTAGAATAGTGGACTCGAAGACGGAGGAGAAAGAAGTAATATGATCCAGACACCAAGTCGCGTCCAACATGACCAGGTTTCATTTTGCCTCCACTTTTACCAAGGTACCTACCTCTTTGAAAGCCTACGAGCCATAGAGAACATAACAACAGTGAAGCATGTAGAGTTTCATACTAGACTAAATCTACTTTTATAATACCCTACAACGCCCTTCTGTACTTGACGAACGCAGCTAGATTCTCATATGTCTCCTCTGCGATCGCCCTCAATCTCAATTGTTTCCTCTTATCGATCTTCTTCACCTGATCATCGTCAGCTCATCTCTCATTCCGTAGGAAAGACGTGACTTACCTCAGCTTTGACCTTTCCAACAACTGAAGTCAATGTTTCCAGGAGACCTTCAGTCCGGAAGACCTCATCGTAAGATCTGGTTTCGTCCGAGTAAATGTCGATTATAGCGTTAAGGCCTGCTACCAGTATTTCGTTATCGCTAGGGTTCTGTACAATATTCAGTAGATTTACACCGATAGCCTGAGTATCATCAGCGTCTGGGTAGCAAAGGAGTTACAAGCTGACTCACCCTGTTCTCCTCCGTGGAAACGGATTGACGAGATGCAAGTGCTGCGAGGGTCTCGATACATCTCGTTCTGGCCGTATCGCTCTTGATAACAGTCATACTATCCATAAGTGTCTTGGTCTCGACATCCTTTACTTCCTAATCTCGTTAGCTCTTCCTAACAAGTAAGCGCTGAGCCAACGTACGATCGCGTCCGCTGCAATCTTGGCTAATCCCCATATACATCCCAAAGCCATTTCCAAAACTTCCATCCTCAATTCCTGACCTTTCTGTTTCAACGCATCGGGTTCTGATTTAATCGCATCAACGATCCCAAACATCCCGTTCCAAACTCCTTGAACAGGTATGATGCCCGCAACCTGAGATCTCTGGGCAACATCCTGCGGTAGGGAAGCGACGGAAGTGAGTAACAGGTTGTTCAGGGCTTCTAAACTTCTGAGATGTAGGACAGAAAGTAATGATGTGGTTGGTGGATGAGGAGATGGTGACGATGTTGAAGGTGGGAAAGAAAGGTTGTTGAGCAGTGATAATGTCGTAAGTCGTTGTGGGAGGGAAAGGCTGGTAAGGAGGTGGGAAAGGGTGACGGAAGTAGCAACATTAGGTCCTTGATGAGCGTTTGTCATTGGGGCGGAATCCCGAGCTCGGTCGATAAGAGTTTCGTCAAAAAATTCATCGTCATCGTCGTCCTCGTCCATAACGTCGTCCTCGTCTGCGAGCATTAGCGTCGTTCTGAAGTGATTTCACGCTGTCCTCACCTTCAGCATCTGCAACGTCGTCGACTGGCAGATCCATGACATCTTCCAGCCCTGCGCAAATGCCCGTCAAGATTTCCAAACCTACAACGACGGTAGCAAGAGTCCTCTCAATTTTGTCCAGAGCGACCTCGGCTGGCGACCGATGATCCGTCTTGACGTCCTTGCCTTGTTGCACGGCGGCCTCCTAGAACTATCACCATGCGTTCACCTGGATGAAACCCGACTCACAGCTTGAGGGGCAAGTTGCATCACCCGGCTGACAATTTCAGGGAGATTGATATCCAAAAGACTGTTGACAAGGGGTAATATCGTAGTATTTGTCAAAGCAACGATATCCACCTGATCATCTGCTTTTGATCCTGGTTCGACAAGGTTTCGAAGAGCGCCTAGAACTGTATGAGCTCCTGAATCCCACGCTGAAAAGATACTCACCAGCAACGAGGACACGAGTATGTAATGCCCTTCCGTCGTCTTCTTCGTTGGCCGCCGACTTGCCCTTTGACTTTCCTTTGCCTTTCTTAACAGTATGGTCTTGTCGACAGATAGCAACCAGCTCGCTCACAGCCGCAGGTTGGAATACAACGGCTCGCTGGAAAGGATAGTTATCCTGACTGAGGGAGTACAGGGCGTGTGCTGGGTATATCAGCTGAACTCTTGACTCTGTATGTGACTACTGACCAGCTGCAAGAGCAACACCTTGGCCTAACATTTCTCTTCCTGCCAATGCTCTCAGTAGCAAGCCATCCACGCCCGCAGCATTGATCGCAGCTAGAGTCTTGTGATTCGCTTCTGCCAAACACCAAATGAGCGAAATGACGTTTTCAAGAAGGTTAAGTAGATGTTTCCTTGATTGTAGCTCTGCGTCTGTATGGGTTGCCCCGCTGCTTTGATTGACGATGGAATCGATAGTCCCGGTTATCTACTACGATCAGCTTCGATCATTCCACGATCATCGGGACTCGACTGACCTTGGAAATGAGAACAGTGATATGTGACATGATTCCCTTGTTAAACATTTCGGAACATAGCTCATGACCTCCGTCAATTGCCAGGTTTCTGTAGATTGTCAGCTCAGCACCGCCGATTCTCTCAGATAGCTGACCTCAGAGCCCCTGATGCTTCCACTACCACCTCATCAACACTATCTGAAAGTCGTTCAATCAATTCTCCAACTACGTTCTTTGACTGAAACATCCTTCTCGTAGCAGGATCATTCTGGATTAAATTGCAGATAGCAGCACAAGCCCAAGTCCGATCTGCGTATTCGGGTGATTTCAACTACCACTCATCAATACCGACTTGACTTCCGCTAAACACCCACGCACCTTGTTCAAGACTGGTAACATTTGCTTCTCCTTTGCTGGATCTGCTTTCCCTTCACCTTTTCCTCCACCAAGATGAGCATCTGGAACTCGCATAGGATTATGTCGAGCGACTCTTGTCTTTTTCTTGGTCTGTGATTTGCCCATGATGCCGATATCACCTGTTGGACTTGTAATGATTGAATGCAATATAGAAAGTTGAAATCTGGTCAACTGGAGTGGAGGCTCCTTCAGAGATTTTTACGCGTCACGCCTAAGATTCGAAGTGTTTGATATTAGGCGCGCACGGTTAAAAGCCACAAATATGTCATCTCCCACGCCTACATCCACCGCTCGGGTCCTCTCTCTCCCCTCCACTTGGTCGACCTCCTTGTCATAGTCCTCTCTTTCTCAACTAAATCCTTACACACCACCATCCGTTATTCATTGCCACGAATATCATCTCGGCGATTCGTTAAACTTATTCGAGTCGACTTGGAGATCTTCCTGAAACAGTAATTGGAACAACGATCATCCGAATTCCGACCCCGGCTTAGACCCTCGTAAAATATTGAGAGATCAGTAACTCCGAGAATTGGATTGATCTCTAGTTCATCTTCACCATTGACCGTTCGAAAGTGCTCGCGTCAAGTGGATAATCATCGCAGGCAATTCGCAAGGTACATCATGCAGCAAGGACACACTCATTCTCATTCTCATTCTCATCCTCCCGATTTTACCCAACACCAATCAGCACCACACTTGACGCACGCCGATCCTTGGGCTCTTCCATTCATATGCTGTGATCACGATCATGCTGCGTCGTCTTCGACCAACACTTCGAATTACACTTCTCCAATGATCACTGCTCAACAACAAAATTACCCTACTGCCACCTACTCCAACCTACCAAGTGGGAGTAATACACCTAAAAACCCTGAATTTCACCCTTCAGCACCATGTCCAATGGAAATGTACTGTTGTACCGATGAATATTGCGATGATCATCATGGATGTTCAGATCCTCATTGTGATCCACCGCTAGCCGCATGCACAGATACGACCTGTACGACTGCTCATCCTACACCAGAATGCAACGATTGTGGCATGGATGATCTAGAGGCATGGGCATGTACGAAGGAAGGATGTCATGCTATACAACAATACGTACGTCGCACTTTGTTCTTGTTCCGACCACCTTCATCGGTGGACATTTTCTGATGACGAATAGCTAGATTGCTGTAATCAGATTGATTGTAACACGGGAGCTCCACATGGGGAAGTATCCGATGTAGGGGCTTATCCACATTCTCGACAAAATGTGTTGCAGGATGTATCTCCACCACAGATTATAACACCGCAAAATACACCTTTTACCCCATGGCAAAATACAATCACCCCGATATCAAACCTTCCTTCCCCTTCGATCCCTATAGCTCCACCCAGCACTACGATTATACCCACTCACGTCTGTCATTGGCAAAACTGTCATCGAGTTTTCTCTTCCATGCCGGATCTTCTTGGCCATGTAGCCTCTGACCATCTAGGTGCACCAGGTTTCGAAACGACGACAGCGAGTGTGAGTCAATCGACATCAATGCCGCATTTGCCACCGATTCCCATGATCACGCCCACTCAAAACCTGCAACAAGCTCAAGTACACAACATGTCATCAATGTCAAACCTTACTACCGACCCTTTATTCGATGCACTCACGGGTCAAAATAATGTCTTCGGTGGAGATGCGAGTCAAGAATTCCTTTCTTGTTTATGGGACGATTGTCTACCTCTACCAGAGTGTACTGCACCCGAACCGGAAGTATGCCCTACGCACAGTCATATGCCTGCTCATCCTAATATCGCTCATACGCACAACACAATCACGGGCGAACCTTTCTCGCCTCAGACGATGCTTCGACATGTTTTAGAGGAACATCTCGGCGTGCCCGGTGCCATACTAGGATGGAACGATAATATTGATCAGCAAATCCCTGCTGATACCCACAAAGCAGTCGTCAAAGCACATGACAAGCTACATAATCATGCTCATCAACATCATCACCACCATCTACCTACCCCTTCTTCCACCTCACACACACCTTCACCGCCACCGACTAAACCTCTTATCTGTCTATGGCCGGGATGTACACATAACGACGCGTTCCCAAATCCAGGAGCGCTCATGGCTCATCTGTCCGATCAGCATGTCGGGAAAGGGAAAGATGAATACATGTGTCATTGGGATGACTGTGGTAAACTGTTTAGGTCGAGACAAAAGGTGTTGAGGCATCTTCAGAGCCATACGGGTCACAAACCATTTATCTGTCCGGTTTGCGAACAGGCGTTTGGAGAAGCTGCGCCTTTGGCTGCTCATATGAGGAGACACGCTCAGGAGAGTGAGTGACCAGATCTCGTGATACGATTAGCGCTGATGAGATACTGCAGAACCGTTTAAATGCGACCATCCTGGATGCGGCAAGACTTTCGCTATTTCCAGCTCATTGACGATCCACATGGTGAGCCAATTCTACTCTTCTGATCCAAGCTAACGGTAATAGCGAACACATAACGGGGAAAAGCCTTTTATTTGCCAGTACTGTCAAAAGTGAGCTGGCACAAGTCCAGTCCAGTCTCGTTAACTAATCGATTACCAGGGGATTTGTAGAAGCGTCAAATCTCACCAAACACATTCGTACTCGTAAGTGAGCTGACTAGTCAAAGATCAATGAGCTGACATGAACCATAGACACCGGAGAAAGACCTTTCGCATGTGCTTTCCCCGGCTGTGGTAAGAAGTTTCCTCGACCTGATCAACTCAAAAGACATATGGGTGTGCATGAAAATGGTGGATTGAAAGGGCGTAAGGGGTCCAAGACCAAGGCCCAGATTTGATACGAGGTAGAATGGGCGAGGATCTCGGGGAGTGTTACGATAGAGTATGCTAGGTATAATGATCTCGGCTGCATGCGATACCAGCCATGTGTTACAAGAGTGCCACATGGCGAAGTGACAACTATGACGTCGTGATACGGATACACTCCTGAATTACCCGATTGAGTCAGGTGAAACCCATCGGATTGGCTTTGTTGTTTGTTTTTTTGACAGAACACACCAGTAAGACATGAATCACAAACAATCGTTATATGAACAGGTAAACAATACAAACTGACGAGTCAAGTCTGTTTCGTACGTCGGGAGGCTGGTGGTTGTAGGCCAGGGTGCGGGTGATTATGGTGTCTGAGAGAATAGAATGACAGAATAGGTTGAATGATGATACAATTCCCCCCCTTAAGCATTTACCCCATCCTTTGTGATTTTATCGCTTTGATCGCTTTCGCGGGAAGACTGGGCGTTTTTCTCTCTTTGAGATTATCCTCATCCCTTTCATTTCCCATCTCATCTTTGATTTGATACTCGACATTGACCCGACATTAGCTTACTGATTTCACGACCTGCGATCACTACTCGACACATCGACATAACGGATCAACGACTACACTCTTTTCATATCAACACTCATTCAGCCATCCACTACTGGATACCGAAACCATCAAACACTTAGTATCACTCAACCCTACGAGTAACTTCCTTTCTTTTCCAACTCACCCCGAATTGATCACTTCGCATCCACATCCACCCGTCAATCTTTATCGATACACTCAAACACTCAACTCATAACGAATACACCCAACATGCTCAGTCTCACACGATTATCATTATTCGCTCTGCTCCTCACTTCTTCCGCTTTTGCCAGCCATGATAACACTGGCCGACTTCGACATAAGAGAGGATCCAACCCTAAACGACATGCTGAGATAGCAGAGAGATATGTTGAAGAGGCAGGAGAGATTGTCGAAAGGGATGAACACAACAATACTCTTGCAAAGAGAGCGTTCACCGGTAGAGGTACTTTCTACTATACCGGTCTTGGTGCTTGTGGTGAGTAGTCAATCTAAAGGTACAGGGTCAATGCTCACTCACCCACCCAGGTCAATACTCTCATGATAATGATTACATGGTAGCATTAAACTCTGCTCAATACGGTGGTGGATATCCTGGACCACAATGTTTCAAAATGATCACCATCCAGGCAAACGGTGTGACCGTCGGTGGTGTCCAAATCTTGGGTAAGTAGTTTCTCCCTCAATCATCAATATATACTAATCATGTACAGACGAATGTCCTACTTGCGATTACGGAGGGTTGGATTTGTCCCCAGGACTTTTCCAACGATTCGCTTCTGAAGATGCTGGAACCATTCAACTCACTTGGTGGTTCGATGGCGATGGTCCTGCTCCTGCTCCATCACCATCTCCGAAACCATCTCCATCTCCATCACCTACCCCTACCTGGACTCCCGAACCATCTCCTTCACCCGCTTGGACTCCTGACCCGACTTCGACTTCTACCTGGTCTCCACCACCACCTCCCCCTTCGTCCACTACTACCTCGACTACCTCTACCTCAACTTGGGTGGCTCCGTCCAGTACCACCAGTACTTCAACATGGACTCCCCCACCTTCATCTTCATCCACTTACATGACCTCTTCCTCCACTTCAATCTCCTCATCTTCCTCTTACGCTATAAATTCTACGAACCCTTACGCTATCGTTTCTGATAACAACGCCACTTCTGTCAGTATATCAATGTCAACCTCTGCATCAGCCAGCGTCGCCAGTGCCAGTGGATCAGCAGGTGTGGGATCGACAAAATCCCTCGCTTACGGCTATGGCAACCTCGAAGCCATCAACGGCCTAGTGGCCAACTATGGTCAACTGGTCGTTATCGGTGCTCAAGGCGGTCAATAGTTGCGTTTACGACCTTTAATGTAATAACATGGACAATTTATCATACTTTTCCTCTTTCTCCTGCGTAGATGCAGTGGACATTTTCATTTCTCTGTGAACAAGATCGGAGCATATGTCTCATATAGCATTTTTGGCTTTATTTGGTTTGTGTATAGATTTTTCTCGATCTTTTGATGATTTCTCGTCTTGACGATGAGGTGTGAGGTGGTGGAGGAGGGCGTGAGGTAGGAGATATACCAGGAGTATAATATATCAGTGTTTCGTATATACCATGGATGACATTCAATCAGTTTGATAGCAGATATTCAGTATTGATAAGCTGAAACGGGTTTACCCAGAGTGGAGGTGATATTTACAAGGCGTGCTCTGTAATCTATCTATATCTACCTTTTCCAAGGTCTATCATATATCGACATTCGGCACAACTTCTTATCGGTAGTCTCTACTCCCTCGCCATGGCTCCATCCACTCTACCTGACTGGCCACCTGCTCTCAGTCAAGCTCAACATGACCACCTCCTACTTTTATCTACCACTTATGCCCTCTCTCACGGTCTCACTTATCTACCTCCCAACCCTACCTTCCCCCCTACTACCATCATTTCCGCACCAATCAGTTTATTCCCAACTCCATTCCCACGTGAATTATATGATAATGCAAAATCATTGCAAGTATTATATAATGGACTGTATGCGAGAATAGCACTGGATTGGGAATTTCTCGATAAAGTCATGGGGGGTAGTGTAAGTAAAGTCGATGAGTTCCAAGGGGAGTTATGGAGGGGTTGGAAGAAGGTTAGAGAGGATATCGTTCAGGTATGTTAGCGATCTCCCCGCGTCCGTCCAGATGAGGAGGAAGGAGGAGGAAGGAGAAATGATGTCGCTGATATAGATAGCCATTACAATTAGGTCTATTCAGGTCGGATTACTTGTTACATTCAACTAAAGACGATGGACCATTACAGATCAAGCAGGTTGAATTTAATACCATCTCTTCGTCTTTCGGATCGCTCTCGCAAAAGGCTTCAGAGCTTCACAAGTGGGTCATAGTTTTATTTCACAATCAAAGACGGAATACTGATAATTATCAGGTATCTAGCTGCTTCCACTCAATCTTACTTCTCAGTCTCACCACTTTTGTCGAATCCTGAGAGTTTCCCTATCAACGACTCTCTCAAGCAATTATCAGAAGGACTTGCAGATGGGTGGAAAGCTTATAATAAGAGAGATGCTGCGATCCTCTTTGTCGTTCAGGAAGGGGAGAGAAATGTCTTTGATCAGCGATGGTTCGAGTATGAGCTGTTGGAAGCGTGAGTCTAACCTATGAGCGTTCTACAGACCTGTGTAGCGACTAACTTGATCTAGCCACGGTATTCGCGTTATCCGACATACATTCTCTGAGCTTGCCGATATCGCTCAAATTGATCGGAGTTCCAAAACCCTTCTTATTCCCTCACTCATCGACCCTTCTGCCGCTCCTACAGAGATCGCTGTGATTTACTACCGATCAGCCTACACACCTACAGATTATCCAAGTCATACCGAATGGAACACGAGGTTATTACTGGAAACTTGTAAAGCGGTAAAATGTCCTTCAATGGCATTACAACTTGCTGGAGCAAAGAAGATCCAACAAGTGTTGAGTGAACCGGGAGTAGTCGAAGATTTCCTTTTAGGTCCTAATCGACCGGATGTTGGATTTGGAGTAGGAGCCGGTGATATTACCCAGGAAGATGTAGAACGTCTCAGGGAGACTTGGATAGGGTTATGGCCAATGGATGATAGTCCACTTGGATTGACTGCTCAAAAGTTGGCAATTGAAGAATCAGAAAGATTCGTATTAAAACCACAAAGAGAAGGAGGGGGGAATAATATCTATAGATCCGATATACCCAAAGCATTGGAACAACTCGCCAGAGAACCGAGGGAAGAAGGAGAACCAGAAAAGAAAGAGGGATATATCCTAATGGAATTGATCACTCCTCCAGAGGGACTTAGTAATTGGTTGTTGAGAGGTGGAGAGGGGATAGCGAGAAAAGCAGATGTAGTCAGTGAATTAGGGGTATATGGAGTCAGTCTATTTGGAGGTGAGGATGGAGAGGATATTGTCAATAGAGAAGCGGGGACATTGTTGAGAACAAAAGGGAGAGAAAGTGATGAAGGTGGTGTAGCTATTGGGATCAGTTCTATTGATAGTCCCTTACTTGTAGATTAGATCGTAGAGCCGTAGAAGAAGTTGTTCCGATAAAATGATCATGATTAGCGTTCATGCAGTTGTGCATTTTCGTTTGTATTTCTACCGTTTCTACCCCCCTCTATCTACTTCTTCTTATTCCCCTTCCTCTTCCTCG
>JALPCA010000421.1:0-11606 GCA_026538345.1 Cryptococcus sp. GC_Crypt_4 | reverse complement strand
TATGGGATGTAAAAGGCACCGATGGCAAGTCCAACGGCCGGAACCGCTTGAAGGGCCAGCTGCAAAAAGTCAACATCGTTGGCCGATTAGGATTGTAAAACGCACTGGAAGTCGCCAAGCGATAGTGTTTGTCTCGGAGATGTAGTTGGTGCCGAAGCCGATCCAGTATGAGAATAGGATTCCAATCGTAACAGATAACTGCCAAGTACCGACCATTGCTCCTCTAACTTCAGCAGCACTGATCTCGGAGTTGTATGTAGGGACAGCAGCACTGAGAGATCCGACGGCGAGACCGATAGCGAATCGTCCAATGAATATCATGGCCGGATTGATAGCTGCTGCAGTGAGAATTGTGCCGATAACACAAACAATAGCACCGCCCAACATGGACCATCGTCGTGAGAAACGATCGCAGCAGTAACCGTTTATGAGGGCTCCCACCCAGCCACCCAAACCGAGGACACTGTCTCATCAGGTCCATCGGACAATGCGCCTCAAAGGGTACTTACGCTACGGTCCAACCTTTGTAAGAAGGATCATTAACTATTCGATGGAATGCTGGAACCGAGGTGAAAGACGGCATGACTTGTACCTGACCATCTGCCAGAGATCAGCATGGGTAGCGCGGTGGGCCATTGACTAACAGGCCCCTTGTTCGTAACCGTAACAAAGACCGCCCAAAGCGGTCACCATGGAAATACCGAACAATCGGCGATTCTTTATGAGTCCTGTGATACCACCTGGCCCAGCAAGTCGAGCTCGCCTGTCATCGACATCGAAAACGTCAACCGATTCGTTAGGTGTCATTGTGAAAGGTCTAGTAGATTAGGGAGATGAAGAAAGCGGGGCAATGCCTACCATTTGGACCGCTTTATATGTAGTCAGAATGTCAGATCTTCCCATCTTCCCCGCGCCGTCGAGACCGGTGGTCCCCTGCGGAGCCCGACGCTCCAGTATTGAGACACCGTTGCTCCCCGTTCTAACAGTGCGGCCAGACCGGTGCCTGGGCCAAGACACCGCTTCACGTGTTGTATGGAAGTTTACGCCACAACGCGGTCACTGATAACGCCGGGGACTAACGGTCATTCAGCGATTCCTCTTCACTTTCACCACCGCCGGCGCTTATAGACCACTCTTACGCTAGCCGCAATGAGCGAACCTGCAGCAGTGACCAAGAAAGTGTAAGCCCGGTGTGAAAAGCTAGCTGATCATTTTCAGTAGTTGCATTGCATGCCGGACCGTCAAGGTTTGTCAGAATCACATTCAGCGGGCCGCCGTTGACAGAGACCAAGTGCAAATGTGTTTCAGCGAGTGGAGGATCTGAGGGCTGTATCAGATGTCGACGACTTAGTATTGCATGCGTGTACCGTCCACATGAGCGTGGCCGACGTGCAAGGACGGGAGCTTACATGTGAGCACACATATTATGCAATGTTTTGATGTACAGCCCCCGCAGCCCCATACTCGACAATGCAGCGACAGGTTCAATATCACAGCTGCAGCACCAAGACTGTCGCGCGGACAAGGAACCTAGACCGCTGCTTGATACAACACCAACGTTCTTAGTAGACGAATTCGGAGAGTCACCCCTCGCGTCCGCATCTAGAATGTCCGAGACCCAGCTGCCTTCGGATCATAGTATGATCCCGGTCACTCCTGCAACTTCTGTCTATCACGCCGTTGCGGACCGATCGACGTTTTCCATAGCGGGAGTCATGGATCACGGCACGATCGAATCCAGGCCCATCGTGAGCCCAGTACCGGTTGTCTCTCACCAAGATGATCCCTGGAGATCTGGCTTTCTGTCGACCGAAGAATGCGAGTCGTTGTTTAAACAGTGCGTTACTGTAAAGATCGCGCTGAAGACATCATAGCTATCACGAACAGCTGCAGACTTGCGTCTGCCTCCTAGATCCCAACGGTGAGCTTGGACAGCGCTTTGACCCTGACCTCGCATCAGTTCACACCGTCATCTATACACATCAGCAATCCCTTCATCTATTCACGGCCATTCTTTGCGTCTCGTCAAAGTTCTTTCGTCCCGATGTATACGAATCACTGTTGATCATGGCAAACCGTCTGGTTGGGAATGCTATGAGCGAATCCATCTGTACTATTGAAATTGTACAAGCGATCCTCCTGCTCCATTGTGGGTTTACGGTCCCCTATTCAGTTTAGCTAAGCTGCCGAAGATTGGAAAAGGCCCACCTCCAGTAACGGCTGGTTGCGATTAGGACATGCGATCCGGATGGCATATCAATTGGACCTGCATCTTCCACAGAAGGAGCCCTATCCAGATGATGAGTATCAAGCCAGACTTGTCATTGTAAGTCCAGTGCGGTTACTCTATGCAAATGCTTACTCAAGGCTGCAGGATCGTGGGAGAACATGGATATGTGAGTTCAATCTCGGGCTCGCTGACACTACAGCTTTGTTCTGTTTCGATACAACGTGAGAACCTTTGCGGTATGGGACTTCCAGCTCAAGAACATCTGACACGACACAGAATGACCGAACTATCGGATCGACCTTCGATGATGCACCAAGCACCAGATGCTGAGACGTGGCTTATGACCATACCATATCCTTTGCCTTCGGACGGACAATTGGCTTTTGGCGTAAAGTAGGTCAACCCGTGGCGTATTTGCTGATACGGTCAGAACGAGTTTGTTGAGCGCCGATATCCGCCAGTTACAAGCCTGCCACGGGAACTATGATATCTTCCATGGTGGGCTTCAGAGGGTGTCAGACGATCTAAGTCGTTCTCGGAGATGGACCGTGGAAATGCAGAGTGAGTCACATTGTGTGCGATGACTGATCTATGAGGTCCAATTTCCTTGACTGCTACCTCTACGAGCCTCATACGTTTCACTGCATTGGGTCAACAACTACTGATAGAATGTACGGCATTAGCATTTGCGCCTCTCAGTCGTCGCACTGTGCTTCTACATTCCGCCGTGTCGACCAGCCTTGCTATCCTTTCGATCGTAGTGGATGACTTTGCCACCCAGGGCGTCATGCCCATGATTGAGGACGCACATTCTGTGGCAGTCGCTTCAACGGCCGCAAAGCTCGTTCGCTTGTTGCCTTATGTCGATGCACCTGGACGACTCCAGGGTATACGAAGTCTTCGTAAAGGTACGTCAGCGTACGGGGAGCACGCTGAACGGAGTAGTCGTCGTTGTTTGTAGAGAGGCAGCACGCGGGTGTACGGACTCTCACCCCGCATACCTGGCTAGGTTCATCCATGCTCTGCTCGGGAAAGTTCCGCAATCGCGGGTACCCTCCAGAGCGCAATCACCAGATTACAACCTTCCCGGAAACAACGCAAACGGACGTGCTCAGGATGTTTCCATGTTCCAGGTGATTCACGTCGACGAACATATAGTCTCAACCGACGACGTCCTGCTGATTCTTGTAGGAACGGTCGTTGGGCGAGGGAGCCCCACTTACCCTTGAAGACAACCAGGATTTCTGGGCTGGCTTCCCCCTGCTTTCGGAGATGATGAGCAATTCGCCCCTTACATATGATTGTACATGGGAATCTCTACTACAGGGTAGTGACAACATGCATCTCGAGGACATGTGAGGAAGGCGGACGTCTGAGGGTGCTCCTAGTGAGATGGATGGGATCCGAGGCACACTGATGGACGATCGGAACTCAAGCAAGGTGAATCGTGCGTAAATATCATCAAATGACCAATCCCAGCCTTTCTTGTCCCAAAATTTACATTGATCTTCGTTCGAAGTGGGGCGATCGCACATGGTATTATTGCCCTTATCCACGCTATCACTTGGTACCTGAATCTTATAAAACCAAACAAGCTAAGGAGACGAAGACTATTCCGCCCAATAAAATACTCGAATGCGATCCTAGCCGGTCGGTGGCACCGTTGTTATTGTTCTTATTGCTATCGGTCCCCGACTGACTTGTAGTATTACTTTGAGTGGTACTTTTAGGACTTGCCGAAAGACTACATGTATCTACGCCGAATGCCGGACCGGTACATGAACATTCTCTTGATCCATCCGTATTCGCTGGATTATCACCGGGACAAGCACCTACACTCTCGGTGGATCCTACCCGTCCAAGTCAGCTTCCCATGTGTCGAGGTTTACGTAGAGGCGCGACATACCGGAACAGCTAATCAAACCTTCGCTAGCAGACATGATATGACTCAGTTGACCACCGGTTTTACCGATAAAAATTGGGGTAGTACAATTGTCATTATTGATTTGACGGATATTGTATGTTGGACCTCCGGAACATCGATATCCTACATTACAACTAAGGCTGGACGTTGGTACTTCTAATCCGGTCTTGCACATCCTATATCGTCAATATCCGTGCACGATTGAGACTCGGGTGCTCACTCTCCACAAGCTCCTGCACAAAAATCAGGGGTATTCGCAATTGGACCACCACAACTGCAAGCCTGAGGTCATACATGATAAGCCAAGTAATCATCGGTCTTCTCGAATGCGAACAACTCACATAGCGAGGCTCATTATCTTTACCAGGCCCCTGATCTATTGCATGGTTATAACCATCACATATCAACTGAGAAGGCAATGTCATCTCGGTTGACAATTGCAAACCTAGTTTCGGAGTGGATAGTTGTAAATCACATGTCGTACCAGTACATGCCGATTGTGGGAATATAGCTTGTCCACCTCCGAAACATAGCTGGTATTGTGGATTGTAGTCACCAAAATAGACAAAATTACATATCCCCGCTGCAAAATCTTGCTCACGTGCATCTTTGATACCACCGGTTGTGTTGTATTGTTGTAATACCGTACTCGAGGATGGTGCGGTTCTCATGGCTGAAGATGCGGCACTCATGGAGGTGGTTCGAGACGGTGTGGAGACGAGGGAGCTAGTGGTAGAAATGACAGCGGGTTGGATCGTAGTCGCCTGAGCGATAATGCTGTTATATGGTACAGTGTCGATGATGTAGCCTTCGTCATAGCTGCTAGTTATCGCTCTATCCTGATATCGACATAGCATCGACGCACCATGAATCCAGCCAGCCTACTAGATCAGAGGCGTCTACATTTGATGTCATTGGTAAGACTTACTACTCATGAAGCTATCGAAATTGACCGACGTGTCGTTAACGGAAAGAGTTCCCCTAGCAGACTTCCAAGTACATGATGCGCACTGTTATCGTCAAAAATGCTTCGTCACTCCGCTCTAGGTGGTAGGTGTTGTATACTCACATTTGCGATAGCTTGAAGACCGTTTGGCGTACATGCGCCTAAAGGGATCAGCTAAATACTGGAACAATATGCCCTTACAGGAATATTGTATTCGACCCCCCAATACGCAGGTTCTTAATCCAGATGCTTCACAAGGTGTATCGCAATCCTAGAATACGATCAGAGGGTGAGATGTTATGGTATTTGAGAATTCACATCAGTGTAGTGATAACCGAAAGCGTTCTCACGTCGAACAGACAGGTCGCTGTCACCAATCACTCGCGACTGGATTGACTTCAACGTAACAGTAACTGATCGTATCAATCGCGCCATTCTTCAACATAGCCATACACACATACCAGCAAAGAGGACCTGTACTCCTTTACGCAGCATCTCAATCCAAATAGACAAAGTGAGGTAGATGAGAAATCAGTAAACGACTATGAATCAATCAATCCTTTATGTCTAAGAATCTGCATCTTGATGAGTCGAGAAGGAATGAATGAGAAATTGAAACTGATTGGATATCTTGGATAAAGTTGGTACCTTTCGTTCCCGTAAGTCACGCTATAGAAGAAGTCGAATTACTTGAGCTATTGAGCGAGACCATGGGCGTCGACATCCCATTGTATGCATTGAGGAATATTGTAATTGATCAGGGAAAGGAGCTGCGGGAGATAACGGGGAATTTCTTGGCTGACTACTCACACTGTTGTTCCGCCAGGCGTACTGAAACGGAGACCCGCAACAACCTTCATAGAGAAAGGGATGTGGTATCCTTCCCTGGCCGTTACGACTACAGACTTTGAGCCGTTTAAAATACAAAATTTGAGCCGTTCCACCATCTTGGCTCGGATTAGCCTTGTGGGTTAGGGTCTGGAGCGGGTACGACATCAGAATTTTGCCAATCATGGGACGGCCCAGTGCAGCAAAGAACGACAAAGGCCATTGTATCTCACACACTCACGTAAGAGAGTATTTGATTCCGGTTGATTGTGTTTGGTTCTCGGGTGATCGTCCGGAACCGTTGTGCAGGTCATCAACAGTCTGGAAGCTGAATTCGTACATACAACTGCATTGAGGCCTCTAGTCCTCGTAAAACTTTGACTTATTCGGCGGATGTTACTGGTCGATCCATGTAGGTGTCGATGCAAGTTGATTGTGGCATACACCTGGAACTACGAACTACCAAAGTCACCCATTCCAATGTTCTGTTTGGCACCCTGTACGGGACCCAACCAAGATACTCTATGCTCCGAGAATATCTCTACATCTGGCCGCAGCACTGACCCATGCAAGCTATGATCATCGATGATTCCCCCTCTCATGAATCTTGTCCCAGGAGCGATAGATCCGACCCGAAACATCAAAGTCCCGCAGGTCTTGCAAAATGAATTGGTCATGGAATTGCCTGTAGTCGTCGTTCGGGATTGTCCGAAGGAAGTCAAGTTTGATTCGCCACGAGTAAAACGGGTGTGAGTGTCAAGGGTCGTGAGATTCGTTGCAAACATCGACGCGGAAACATTTCGGCAATCGGAACAGTGACACACAAAGGTGTTGACGAGTCCGGGGCTGGTGATAGGCTGCACCTTCAGCAATCATACGTACAAACTGTACGAGAAAGTAACTTACAACTACCATTTGAACTGAACCGCAAAAGCAGGTTGCCGTTGCCTCCCGCTCATTCGACCAATAATCATCAGTGAGGCCTTGAAGAGGGAAGTCTGAAGTCTGGTTCTGCGACGTCATGTTTACTGCTGATAAAGTAGATATAGGATGCTGCAGGATGCCGAGTCATCGTCCTTGATTCGAATATGGCTTTATATACACTTGAGACCGAACTCATCGGTAAGATGTTCATCGGCCCCGAGCTGCTCGGCCACTTCTGGAATTGCGTCATCTTGGGTTCGCGTGATTAAGCACTGTTTTCAGTCTGGTGGCTTTTCTTATTGTGACATTTGAATACATGGTATGACGTCCCGCCCCTCGGCCTGCGCGGAACTTCGAACGGAACCCTGCGGTGTGTTCGTCGAGACGCAGCTGAATCAAAGCACGCAGGCAAAGCTATTAATACCGTCGTGTACAAGCCCTCGACTATCGGCATAAGTGCATGTGCTAACCTAGGGCGTTCTGTTGAGCTATACAGGTGTAACAACCTTCGCGGGAGAATGTACAGGTCCTTTCTTCGCTGAGAGCAAGTTGATTCAGAGATAGCGTCTGGCAGCTGGGTTCATACACAAGTGTTCCTGGCTTGCAGTGATACAATACAACCGTGTTATGGTCTCATTCTGAACACCAATCCTTTGCAGCTCATGTGCACAACCATTTTGAAGCTTCGCAGCAAGCGTGATTGTTCCCTCATCGCGACCCTTCAACAAAGTGGTGTTCCAGTACTCATGTAGGATACCAATAGAGAAAGGTAACCTCAACACAAGTGATTCTATTGCGAAAGCACCGAGTCAAATTATGGTCGCCTTTTTGACCTGTATCGGTAGGGGGTAGAGCAGGGAATGAAGTGGACCTCAACATCTTCCGCTTGACCCAGTTCGTCGAAATCTTAATGGTAAGAGATGGGCTGAGATGTGACGATTGGAGTTGCAGGGAGAGTTTTCAAAAGGGATATCTAATGACACTGTACGATATTGGTAAGATGTCAAGAAACGATGAAAAAACACATAAATCCCCATCGAGTAGTCGGTTGTTACTGGGCGTCTCTGCTTCGGACTTGGGCGTTAACCTATATAAGATGCTTCGACTCGCTGCTCTGGGTCATTGGGCACTGAGCAAGGCTGGGAATAAACGAGAGCAGGGATACTTGAGGGAATCCGTATAATATTATATGGCTTGACAAAGTCAATCATCGAACGACAAACATCAGTTTATACTCATGATACGATTGTCCAAAACTACAATTCGCCGCTTCCGCTTACATCACGTTCCAAGTACCACCTCCTTCTTTCTCTCATCCATCTACACCGTTTGAACCTTCCAGTGCATCAATGTAAGGATCATTATAAACGCAAGGGAAAAAATCGTGTCGAGGTCGTCGACCGGATCTCAGGTCGGGCCATACTGAATCGTAAGGGAAATCGGCTGGGACACCGGAACCTCTTGCCAGATCCAGATGGTGTGAGAGGGCTTTCACCATGATTGTACCGACAACAAATCGATGACCGTATCGTTTGAGTACTTCGCTGTCAGTCTTGTCACCGGATAGCGGCTCACCATCCATGACATAAATAAGATCAGCGCGATAACGGTGCGCTGCTCCGAAGCGTTGAGCCGTCATCTCAGAAGAGATCCTACTGATCACCAGACGCCCTATCGTATATAGACAGCTATAGGAAATGAGCTAAAGCCTGGCAAACGATCAAGTAGTTCACAAAGCAAGGGAGCTGTTGAGAAGCAAAGACACCTCATAACTGCTGGGAATGGCGTGTAGAATTCCTAAAACAGCATCGTATGCTGCTTCCCTGTCCTCCATTGTATCGGCGGTATTGCAATTATGAACGGATCTGAGATCGTGCTGTAAGGAATCGTAGAGCATGAGCACCGCCAGAGACGGAAAAATGTGTATCATCTGTGCGCGTAAGCTATTGAGTAACCCGCTCAACCGCGACGTACCATGATATTGGCATCAAGCTGGCCTGGATTGTCCGTCACCTGCATGACATCTTTATACTGTAGCGGAAGATTGGCGCTACCCTCTTCAGTGTGTAAAGTCGCAAAGTACTTACTAAAAATCACGCGCTGCTTGGATTACCGCTTGCATTTCCGCCAACCTTTGTTCTCGCGGCCTTGCTGTAGTCCCCAAACAACTACCCGCTCGACTAATGATCGTTGCAGCTTTGATCACGAGGTTGAAGCTAGATGTTACTGGATGTATCCACAAAAGGTCTTTGGAGAAAACTGTTTGTCTGTCGGCTTTGGCATCCTTGATGTTAGCCTTGCAATCGGTCAAAACTCACCCCTGGGTTATATGGCAGAAAACACCGCAAGTCCTCCATTGGCATGCTTCGCATCCAGTAATTGCAAATGGAAAACACCGCATCATTGATGAAGACATTCCAGACCGTATAGAGCTTGTCCAGATTGACGCCGATGAGAGAACCCTCGTATAACATCGGCTCAGTCATGCGAAGAGCTTTACACAATCTACCGGGGATGGCAGAGAGTATAAGACCCTGTAGTGCAAACCCGTGAGTGTAGTAATAGTCGGTCAGGATGATCTGTAATCAGAATTAATCTGCACGACGAACTCACAGAGGCCTGTAGGTTCTCGAACATGGCTCGACTTGGTGCGAATAGGCAAGTCTGGTCCGCACTACGAATTGCCCTTTGACTCGCTTCCGCTTGGCTTAAGCCAAAATCTCCTACATATTCGGAATCCGATCCTTGTTGTGCTGAATGTCGATGCAAGGCGAAAGGCAGGTCTTCAGGGGGAAGAGTGTAAACCCATGCGGTGAAGGCAGAAGCAGAGGCGCAGATGGCGTGCAACAGACTGGTCTGAGGAAAATCTGAATGGGTGATTGGGAGATGAATCCGCGCGAGAAGCTGAGGCTTGTCTATGATGTTGGGTAAATGCGGCGCTTGCGAGAACCATGTGTCGATGCTAGACATCAGCAACACTTCAGAATTATCTGCTCACAGATGCTCAAGTATGACTAACTCGATTAGCAAAATGCTATCGGGGCGACTTACAAAGCGCAGGCAGGCTTTTTGGCCAATTCAAGGGTAAAATCCCTCCATTCGGAATGGTTTTATCTAACTCTGAATGCGTCTCATTCACTTGATTCTCTAGCATGAATTCCAGCAGACTATCGTACGACAATGACTGCTCGGAATCTTGATTGAAATCCTCCACCAAAAGATCTACCAAGGCTGGGTCGATATCTATAAACGGTAAGGTCAGTCTACGATAATTATGGAGTCTGAGAATCCAAATATACCCGGCGTCGAGTCGGAGCTTAGCGAAGAGGAAGCCGCTGAATTGGAAAGCGTTGGCCGGGGCTCGGGACCAGCTTGGTGGGTAGATGCACTGACATCCGTCTCATAGGTGCACGTAGGATGCGCGGAGACAACGGCATGCCCTCCGGACACTCTAGTCAAATGCTCATGAGATTTACGGCAGCTTGCACAATGTGGTCGTTGCTATCACGACGGATTCAACACTTTTTTACGGCGAGGAGTTTCCGACTTACAGCATCACACTTGACTTTCCGACGTCTGCATTGTAAACAGGCCGTATGCTTGGGCAAATGCAGAGAATATCCAATCATGGTTTAGGACGAGTGGAATGGTCAAAGAACATCAAAACAACTCATACTGGTTGGTAAGTACAGCATGAGAATGAGTTCGGTTTAATCCGTGAGTTCGTGGATGATCGACCATGCGGATATTGCGAGTAAGGTTCAGTGCTTGATCGGGGTTACTCAGCGGGAATCACTGTATACCCGAGGTGCCCAGCGATCCCCATTTCGTGAAGTCTTTGGCGGTTATGACTCTCCCACGTGGCCCTGGAAGGATATCAGCTAAAAATATCTCACAGTAATTATTTGCTGCCGATCAATCTGTTCTTTCATGATGCAAGGCAAAACACACCACTAGTACGACAACTTGGCCATGACCAAGCCAGAATAAAGTCTGCAGACTCACCCGCATGTTACCACATTTCGGGTTACGATCGGGAAACACAACATCCGAATGTACTATCGATATCATCAAGATGCACGACTTATCTCAGATTAAGAACGATCAAGACTGACTATAGATTTGCCCTTCTTATGTTCGGAGTGAGAATTCTCGACCAGTTTGTTGAGGACCTTGGAATCGTAGACTGTAAGATCGCTCTGCATTGAGTCAACACATGATCTGAGGAAAAGCGGAACAATTGCGAGACCCACGTCAATGCCGTGCTTTACGCACGGTCTCGTAAGGAATGTCAGTAGACAATTGGCAGCTGCTGTTTTCACATTTATATGCGTTGCTGGGTTGGCGATCGTCCAAAAACATGCTTCAGGTCGGATGCGCTTTGGTCGGCATAGTCAAGCGGTTTCGGGGGACAAACCTGTGCTCTCGCTTCGATTGTCATTTTGGCGGTGGATCTCTGAGTGTGAGGGTTCTTTCATACAGTCAATAGACCGATTGTAGGTCAAGAAGATGGATCTCCCGGGGCAGAACTCTGACTCGCTCGGTCATGCAAGTGGGGACATCAGTCAGACTGCTGTAAAATCTCTAATTGAGGGAAAATGTAATACACTTTGGAAGGAGAATGGAACCATTCCAGGCGGATGTAAACTTGCAGAAAGATACTCGTCCTGACGACCGTTCGGGCTCGATGATTTGACCCATGGGGAAGGCAAGCGATCGGTACGTTACAAGAAGGCTTGCTGATCAGCTCTTTG
>JALPCA010000420.1:0-11624 GCA_026538345.1 Cryptococcus sp. GC_Crypt_4 | reverse complement strand
CTCATCAGCATCTGCTTCAGCCGCGGCGGGAGTCGCCGGAAATAATGGACTCTCCACAGGCTCAAAAGGGATGAGCGGAGGTACAATAGGCGCTATAGTTGGTGGAGTCGTAGGTGGACTTCTATTGATTGGTCTGGTATGGTATCTCTGGAGGTGGAGGAAAGAACGAAAAGAGAGAACACCACCGCCTCCACCGAGGGAAATGTCATTTAATACGGCGACGATACAGAGACAAAGGGGAATGTCAAGTGGAATGATGGCTAGTATGTCAGGTATGAATAGGGCTTCATCGTCCTCGAACTGTGAGTATTGTTTGTCGATAAGTGTATGATGGAATTGATACTGATGACACGTAGTAATGGCTACTGGACCTTCTTCTCAATTCCCCACACATTCCAGAAACCCATCATATTATACTACTTACCCCGTCGCCACACCCTCCTCCACTCTTTATGACACGTCACCACCAATGCTACCGATCAATGCAGGTGAAGCATCACCCACTTTTTCTGGATCCAATACTCCTGGTAGTGTCAAACCCACCTTAGCACCAATTGATACCGGACTTCAACGAGACGGTTCATCTGGATCAGGTTCTGGCGGAAGTACATCTCATGAATCACAAACACGGCCAATACCCCGAAATAAATCTTCCGTCGATAGATTACGAGACGGTTCATACCCAGGATCATCACGTGCTGCTTCCCCTGCTTCCATGCAATTTGGTTACGGTTCAGAAGCAAGTTCCTCAAGAGCTACATCACCTATCCCCTCACATGGATTCCCTCAAAGACCAGGAAGCAGTAGTTTAAATCCAGGATATCCAAGACCATACTCCATGTCGTCTTTATCATCACAGAATCGAGGTCCACCACCTTCAGGAAACGCACCACATCAAAGAGGAATTCAAATTGAATTACCGAAATTATTAGGAGCAAGACCGGATAGTCAAGGTGATTTCTTTGGAGGTATGCCGAAATCCCATGAAAGTATGCATTGGAATACGGTGGATGGAAGGATGAGAAGTTCAAGACCGCCTTCTGAACTTGGTAATGGTGAGTGAACAAGTGAACTTTGGTCTGAGATGTACGCTTATCAATCAGACTTTGGCCCGCCGTCACCTAGACATGCGAGAAAGACTTCGAATCTAAGTATACCGGCTCAACCGAATACATGGGATGGAAGGGATAGGTCTAGGGATATCCAGGAAGTGTAGAGGATGTTTTCACAGTTGGGAAATCCATCGCCACGAACAGATCATATAAAAAGAATAGACACGTTGAGATAATAATCATATATTGGACATTCTGTATTAGCAAATAATTATAGAAGTACATTATCGTCGCGAAGGAACAAGATTGTTACGTGTCAAGCAAACAAGTATAGTTGTCATACATTGTAGTCAGGAAATGAATGGACATTGGCTGTATTTAGAGTTGATGACGGATGACTTGCTCTATAGTCTGGACCTGGTATTGAGGAGATCGAAAACGGTCACGTTCAAGAAAAGATACATCGGTAGGACAACAAACATTACATCGATTATCCTGCGCAGGGGCATATCAACATGAATAGTAATTCCCTCTCCGCACTTCGCTTCCATACTGCCTTGAACCCCGTGTACTTCTACCCTACAAACCTTTCGCGATCTTACTTTTCCATCCAGGCGCATTTTCAAACCCATTCCTACCCAACTGGAAATCCATAAAAGCCTCTTGAACCTGTTTTTTCGTATTCAACACGAATGGTCCGTACTGATTTGATCAGCTCGATTTCTTATATACCCCACTTTCAACATTGGCATACCTGGATAACAGGCTGATCAAGCGGTTCACCAGCAATCAAGACGAATTGAGTATCTTCTTCAGATGTCCCTTTGATAGGCCGCTTAAGGAGTACACCATCTTCATCGGGAGTCAAGACGAGAGTATTGAATTTGTCATGAATGAATGGTTCATCCCCAATTTGTACTTGTCCTTTGATGACTGGGAGTAAATTAGTAAGTTATCAATGAGAATAGCCAATGGAAGAATCAGATGATCACTGACTGTATAAAAACGCATTCCAGCCTTTAGGTATAGGTTGATATACCTCTGCTCCAGGTTTATTCAGTCTGAAGTCGAAATACCAACATCCTCCTACGGGTCGTACAAAGCCCTGGTGATGTCAACATGCGATTAGTGGTGAATTAAACATGATTCACCTCTACGCCATGAGTTTTTCCTGAAATCACCACAATCTCCACCCCATCATGCGGCTGGATCTTTGTGATACTGGTTTCCATTATTCAGCTCTTTTGATCACCTTCAAAGAAAAGTGACTACAACTCACTCTTTCGCTTTCTTCTCTTGATAACTCGGATCACAAAACTTGTGAGCAGCAGGTAAATCGACCCATAATTGCAAACCACAGGGGTTTTCACCTTTGGTCGGATCAGGATCGAATATTGGCATTTCAGCATGAAGAATGCCTTTCCCAGCTGTCATCCATTGAACGTCTCCTTTTTCCAAACTACCAATTCATTAAATGTTGAATCATCGGAGAGGGATTTTGTTCCCGATATCAAACTCACATTCCCCGGTTACCATTCGAATCTTCATGTTCGAATTTCCCTCCAAGTAGGTATCCAACGGTAGTTTGACCTCGATGAGGATGATCAGGGAATGATGCACCAGGTGTAGCTACGAAATAGTCCAGCCTGGGAAGTATCAGCGACAGCGATTTGTATTTCAGAATATTATATAGGTGGAGTATCATACTTACATGAGGAAAGGAGAAAAGTTGCGTAATGCAGGTGATCCAATGGATCGCCTTACCATTGCACCTTTACCTTCTGGGACTTCTTCCGCGTAAACAGATTTAACGACTGATCGCGATGTACCAGTAGGGTAATCGGATAGAGTAGAGGTATTGGCGATGGACGACATGTTGCGAATGGATAATTTGGTGTGCAATGGTGATAATCGTCCGAGTATAAACTGGTCAAAATTCGAGATCAGTGTCAAGTAAGAAATACTAAAAATGATGAGAGAAAGAACGAAATACGTTCGACGAAAAGTCATTTATATACCTTGTGAAGGCATTTGAGGACACCGAGCTCTACATTCTAATAGTTTATATTGAGAACCATTACCAATGCATAGAGATGAATAAGAATAGGTGATTGAGAGAGATGGGTCAGCATTTGTTGTTGTTGTTGATTTCCGTCGGAATAGGGTCTCAAATTACCTAATCGAGTAATGAACAGATGTATCATCTCTCGTCAAAGAAATCCCGTCGGAATCGTTTGGATTTGAGAGGCCGAGAGTATCAAATTACAAAGCGATACGGTGTTTAGGAGATGATCCACTGGAGAGAGAAAGATCAAATAATGGTTAACTCCAGCAGTTGTCAACGAGTAATCCTGATGTGTCATCGACGAAGAGCGCGTTGATCAACAAGCTGAGAATCATACGGGTTATGAAACGTGGAAACACTGACACTGGATCGAAGCAATGCAAAAGTACGCTGGGTCATGGAGAGGGTAGGTGCATGTCTAGGGTGCGGTCTCAATCCTTCTTTGGAAAGCTATGGCTTCTACATACAGTAGAACCTCCCTTTGAAACCCTTCCCCCATCTCCATGTGATGATAACCCTTTCTCATACCTCAACCGGGATGAAATCCTGGGAGACTTGCTCCCACGAGTTGCAATAACCCTGTACGATTGTCGAAGATTTCGCCATTGGCAATTTCAAGGGTATATCTTGGCCAAAGGTGAAAAGGGGTCGCGCACTTGCTGTCGGTGTGATAGGCGGTAAGCTTGTCGTTGTCGTTGATGTTGAAGTCTCTTCTCGTACTTGATCCATAGTCTTCGTTCGAGCTCGTAAGAGACCTAGGAGGTATGGTATAGTCAATCGTCTAGCTTCACTGGGTTTGAGACTGTGGACATCCAACTTTGAGTACATCTTGTCTGAACCCATATGTTTGAGGGCTTTCTTCGCTAGATCCAAATCATTCATTTGACTTGCAAGACAGAACAGTTCCCATGGGTCCGTCTTGAGGAATTGATCGAGTCGATAGATGATTCTCTCGGTAACCAGTTTGCAATCGTATTTTTCGGCGAGTTTCATGAGATTTTGGCAGTGACCCCAATTGAGAAAGAGATCGATGTCTTTCTTGCACATGAAATCGAGAAGAAGTTTGAGATTAGATGAATCCGTTTCGATCTCGATGACGTTGAAGGAAGGGACGAGTTGTTTAGGAGGAAGCGCTCGAATTTTGGCACATAAGACGGTACTAAGGAGTCAGCCATATAGCTACGAGGATCGAATCATGATAGCGGGAGATGGACAGATCTAGAAGACGGATCGAGAGGTGAAGGTAGAAGAAGGAAGTTGACTCACCTCGAAGCCATCAGAATGTATGACTGTACCTTGAATTGGATCCTGTCCTCAGTAGTAACAAGTATAATGTCTCCTTCCACATCATGGTAATCTGAAGAAAATTTTTCTGTTGTGATAGTCTTGCCAGCTTCCATCGTGGTAATTAGACATCGATACAAGATGGAGAAAGACGAAGAAGATAGAAAATGAGTCCAGTCAACTTCTCAGGGACGGTACGATGAGCACGTCCCTCCTTGTTCCCCTTGTCGTTTCATCTTCTTTCCATCTACTTCCTCTTGTGTCTTCCCACAACCATAGTAGCATCTGAACATCATGTATTTCAAGCTCAGACGACTCATGCAGGTATAAGTCCACACTTCACAGGGAGAGCTTCCCGGTCTTCAGCTCCAAGATGGCTCGTTATCGCCTTCTGCTTTTTAATCGTTTTCAGGCTCTTTTTATGATTCATCGTGTCAGCGAGTGATGTGATGACCAGACCATTTGGAATGATAAACGTTGTATGTCAACATGTATGATATGATGGAACAAGTCGAACGGTAAGCCCTTGGAAGAAGTTGTGAAATCCTAATCAAATCCAACCTAATGAATCCAAATCTATTAGGATTTTCATTAGGATTTATAAATACGTTTCAGGTCTTCGCGTCTTCCAAACTTGTCCCTAAACCTGCGCCAAAAGCAGTAGCTTTGTCAAGTTTCAATCCAGACTCGCTGAACATCACTCAGTTTCTCGCCTCTGTGAGTACTCCAGCTTATACCTCTTATGATCCCATTGCAGAGTGTGACATTATCGACTAAACGGGCTGTCGAGACCTATAGTGAATCATACAAGATACGTATTTGCATGGGTCAGAGGAACAAGGGAAATCCTCTAGGCTACAAGTTTGCCTTGACTACAACCTCCAACAACGTCCTCTCTACACGGGTCACCGCCGATCAACGACAGAAAGGTACTCGTAGTACACTTCATAAGAAACATAACATCGAACCCAACGGAAAGACCATAGCATTACATCTGGATGTCAGTGTATGTCTGACAAGGGCGTTCAGTCCGTCTCGCACTCTGACTCACCATCACGATTGTTCCTGGGGACGTCGGAATACTGGTTTATGATCTAGATTGGCAGTAACATCGGCGGCAATTTCCGCCCAATAATGGATATCTGTAATCTCGATCCCACAGTCTTCTTCGTCCGCCGTCAACTTCTGTGTCGCTGACACAATCAATGCAAAGTCGTGGGCTCTGTCGCAGTGGTTGATCTGTTCAATCGGCATTGAAGCTGGATCTCTGGGATCCCAATCTTTGATCATGAAAAAAGCTGATACCACCTGCCTGATCAAAGGTATCGAGCGGTGTTTCGAAGCGATACAATAGACTCGCCAATGCTTGCTATCCCAATCGAACAAAGAGCGAAGTATACGATCTCCAGTACCGTCAAAGCCGTAACTGTTACACAGATCGATAGCTTCATCGATCGCGTCGAGGACCCTATCCGGAAATTGGTTCAATTCGTTCCATGGGGAGACTGAGGTGTTATGTGCGTAGTGTAAGAGACAAGATACGGCGTATCTGCTGCCGTTGATGGGGAGTGGGACCTTGGCGTTGTCATCTGATGTGGGTTCTTTGATCATGGTCGGCACCAGGTCCAGTAACTCTTTGAAGTATGTACTAGATCGCTTAGCATCTTTCAGAGTAGTTACAAGAACTCACCTGGTAGCTCTCAACACATAGGAGTGTACTCTGAACAACCTGCCACCTTTCGCAACCAAGACGATATCTGCTTCCGGATCATTGAAATCTTCGTCGTATGTACCTGTCTTCAGTTTACTGACGAGTTCACCATATACGATCTGAAACGTTTCTTGATCAATCGTGGTCGACATGTCGTAATGGCCAAGAGGACGGCACTGTGAAGGAAGGGAGTTATAAAAGGAGATGAAGGAGATGAATCTGAAAGAAGAAGAGGAGGAGAAGAAGAAGAAGAAAGCGTTAGACAGAGAGAGGTGGAAGGATGATTCCGTCACTACAGACCCTATGTTGAACGATATTCTACTGATGACGTCTGGCAGGTATACTGAGCTGTAGACCCGCCAGGAATCCTTACAACTCAAGCTGCCTCGATCGTTTACACACAAGGGCATGTCATGATCGGGGCTTGGCTATAGTAGATACTGTGCAGGGTCGGCAGAATCAGTGGAGCATTTCCATTCATTGATGAAGCAGGATACGGCGTTATTCTATCTGCAATTCACAATGTCTTCATGATACCCGTTCAAGGAATTTGCTATTCATCCAACCTAAAGTTCATCGTGGTACTTCGAATACAGCAGCTACTTGCGCCCAATATCTTTCCTCATCGTCCTTTCCTGTCCATCTTACTAATTCCATCGCTCTGAGCAATGCTAAAAAGAATTTGTAATCGCAGTATCTCGCTTGCTTTCCTGGGAATCGCCCTGGAGAACTAGGAATCCATCCGTACAGAGTGTTATCTAAGTGTAGTTGAGAAATAGCGTGTTTCGCCAAGTGTTCCAGTTGCTCTTCACATGCGAGACAGAAGATTCTCCACTGGTCTTTGTGATCCCAATAGAAGAAGGCATCGATGATGCGTTCTCTGGTGCTGTTGAAACCGAGCTCGGTGCATACCTCCAGAGTGGCCTCCATCTCGTCGAAGGAGTAATCATAGCTATCATCCACGGTGGATTCCCATTCATATTTTCTGTTGTGAGCGAACAGAAGCAGGCATGCGAGTGATTTATATCCGAGATTGATAGGAACAGGGAGTCCAGAATCATCGGAACGGTTCCTTTTTGATTTCCTCGTCTTTATAAGTTTCGAGCCAAGCAGGTCATTGAAATACGTGCTGATACCATTAATAACTTGTCAAGTCACACATGTAGTACTGACCTCGAAGCTCTCAAGACATATGAGTGAACTCTGAAAAATGTCCCGTCGTCTGCCACCAGAACGACATCTGCTTTGGGATCCTGGTAAGCTTTGGTAAATCGATCCTTGTAGTCGCTATCGTCTTCCTTGGTATCCATAGTGGAGAGCAGTACTGATTATGCGTGCTTAGCTTGGCTCGGTATAGCTCAAGGTAGAGAAGACAGTCGGGGAAGAAGAAAAGAGGAAGGAGAGAAGAAAAGAAGGAAGAGAAGGGAAACAGTGATTCTCAAACGATGATGGGTCCAAGCGCCAGCACTTCGCACGATATCCGAGTTGAGCGATATTCTACAGTTGACTGATATACCTACCATTCTGTAAGTCAACAACAGAACACGCGGTAGTGGTATATACATGCATAAATCGTAACATGAAACATCCTAACATGAAACATCCTAACGGAACATTAAGAGCACTCGGAACACGTTATTACTCCGCAACAGATTACCATCCGATGAGGGCCCTATCATGAGTCAGCATGAGGATGATGGACTGGAGTAGAAAGTACTAACAAGATCGTGGTGGTCGGCTCGCTTAAACGAGAAGCTAACCCATGACAGGGTGAAACTTCTCAGCGATAACTTTCCAATTACCAATTTCCTTTGCATGGATATCGCCATTCTCAGATCCCCCACCATTCATCATCTCACTCTTGTCCTGAAGAGCGGCCACAAAGAGACCAAGGAGGTAAGGAAGAGTGACATGAGCTGCCAACTCGGGAGTGATCGAGGTGATCTTGGGAGTTTTGTCATTACCCTTATCATCTCCAAGCGCTCGAAGAGCAGATTTGGCAAGACCAAGGTTGTTTCGTTGAGAAGCGAGACAAAACATCTCCCAGGGATCTTTCTCCATATAAGAGTGCATGGCGTAAAGAGCTCTTTCGGAAATACCAGGGGAACCGAGGTAATCGCAGAGTTTGAGAAGAGGGTTGTGGATGGACCAAATCATCTTGGGAGGGAGGTTACGAAGATGAGCGAGATCGAGGTATGCCTTGAGGATCTTCTTGTCAGAAGGGACTTTGAAAGGAGTGTTGAGTCCATCGGTATCGAGCTGGGCACGAAACCAGGTACTGATGTGTAACACAATGTGAACAACAAAGAAATGGTGATAAGAGGGACGTGATACACACACACTCTGATTAGCTGTGTCATACCACTGTATCAGCTTGATAGAACTCACCTGTGTGCCTTGAGGATGTAAGAGTGGACCTTGAAGGTACGACCATCCGTACTGATGATCGATACATCAGCACTAGGATCGACATAGGTCACCTTCTCGCTGATCCCGTTGCCGCTACCGTTGGAAGTACTGTTGTCATGACCGTTACCATTGATGTGACCATCAGAGGTAGTAGTGGAGGGAGATTGAGGGATATCAGACATGATGTGATATTGATAGGTGAGTTGATAGATTGTTAGTGTTGTGAGAGTGCGAAGGATCAGCGAGCTGGGGATAAGTAGCTTTCCCGCCAAACAGTCAGCTAGATATACATCATTCAAACAAGAATCGATGGGGCATCAGCATCAGCAACATGAGGCAAAGGAATATCAGGTCACCTGAGAGTCAACTAATTGTCCTTTTATCATCCCGGATTAATGTGTGGATCAGTCATGTAATCAATGAACCAGTGAATAAGCGTGTGAAGATGATCGATGTATTTCACACACCGGGATGTCGGGCTGACAATGAGGCCGGTCATATCGGTGGAAATAGGGACTTGTCGTTGTTCCAGCTTCTCTCATTGTGGTAACCGTACCATTTCACAGGCTGATCACCTGAGCCTCTACATAATCGAAGCGTGAGAAACTCTTTGCTATCTATCGAATCAGCTCACAACGCATGAGGATTGATCATGACTCACATATACCTCCTGGCCGTTTAAGGAATGGGATACTCCGAGGTACATCTATTCAACCACGAGGCTTCTTCCGTACCTCGAGGTTGTCCCATATATACCTCATTGCAAGCATTGCATTGAAATTCATCAAGAGAAACTAAGTGCTAGATTTGCCACCGACATCGAGATCCAGTACTCGTATTGTTACAGACCCATCCTCATTGAATGAGCTCCCAGCTTCGTATCGCTTTGTTGATCAATCACATGACTGCTCAGCTTCGAGATGGTCATGTTGTTTGGCCGATGTGAGATCACGACGGACAATACTGACAAGGACAGTGAAGCTCAGTCCAGGTGATCAGGGTATCTTGATGGGATCATATGTGTTGATGCAGGGTATCTATGCTATGCTGATATCGTCAATTCTTCTTCTTCTCCTCAACTATTCTCACAGCCTCCATCTCCGCCTCTATCCTCTCCATCTCCAGCTTCTTGTTTTGTAATGTTTCCAGTAGACCAGTTGCTACAGTCAAGAAAGACTGTGGCATTCCAGCCAATCTCGCTGCTAGCTGTGTCTCGTCAGCCATGATATTCATGGTCGTGGAGCAGACCAACTCACTATAGCATGCGAGTTGAAGTTGATTCCGGGTTTCAGTTTGTAAGAGTAAGAGAATCCTTGGTCCTGAAACGATCAGGGATTGGTGTATGTAATTTAGGTTAGGAGCTTACCACTTCATCTACATCTGTGCACCAAAATTCGATACCTTTTCTCGGTATCCCGTTCTTATCTGGAAGTCCTGCTTCATCCACACGTAACATCGCTCCAAGCTCGTGATAATGGGTAGCGAACAATGTTCTACATCCGATATGCGATAGTATATGATCAAGGGTCGCGTATGCAATGGAGATACCTGCATTGAGAGTCGTACCTCTGCCAATCCTACTACAGTCAGTATTGCTTCTCACAAGTTTCACCATGTGATGAGGGTTCTGGGAGAAACTTACTCGTCCATGATTACCATAGATCTTCTCGTCGCATTCCGTAGAATCGCGGCAGTCCTTCAAATGATTAGCGTCAATGAATACAAGCGAATATCACCACCTACTCCACCATCTCCAACATGAAAGTACTCCTATCTCTATACAAATCATCCCTCGCTCCCACTCTACTAAAAACCTTGTCGACAATCCCAATTCTAGCCTCATCTGCCGGTACGAAACAACCTGATTGAGCCATTATGGCTATTATCGCTGTCTGTCGCAGGAAAGTTGATTTTCCTCCTTGGTTCGGACCTGTGATTACTTGAAGGTGGGTATCCGGGTGAATATCGCTTGTATTCGGAACGAACAGTCTGGCGGAACTATGTAAACCGGCCTCGACGACGGGATGTCGACCGTTTATGACTTTGTATTCAGTACTGACAACATCAGTAACGAGATAGCGAAGAAGACTAACGCTTACCCATCTGTCAATTCCGGCCTGACATAGTTCATCTCATGAGCTGACTGGGCAAAACTCAACGCCAGATCCAAGTCATCCACAAGTGAAGAGTTTCGCTGGAAAAGACTCGCATAGCTAGAGACCTATCGTATATCAGAATGATTCATGTATATGATCGAAACTCACCATCTTCTTGATTTTCGTAGCAGCTCTCTTCTGCTCACTGCTCATCCTCGCCAGTAATTCCTCCTTCTCCGCGCCAAGCTGCACCCAAGGCTGACCATGTCAGCAAAAGTTGATATCTCTGGCATAAGTATAGCACTTACATGATACAATAAAGTCTTCCTTCCGGCTACTGGAGTCTCGAAGCCTTTCTCGGCTAGAATCCTACGTTGATCGGCTGGCTTCGAGACGTGGATGCAAAATCCATATCTCATTGATCTCGTCAGAAGTAAAAGATGGTTGGGTTCAATATCTTAGCAAAATTAGCTTTTGTCAAGTTACAAGGAAAGGACCTACTGAATCGTTGTCGCAGCTGATTTTGCATCTTTACTTTCTTTTCGTTGAGAACCTTCAATCTATCATGAAGCTCCTTGAGATGTTTTGAGTAGCTGGAATAATGAGCATGGTGAGAGTAATGGGAACAACCAGCAGACATACCTGGAATTCACCCATAACGACCGGCTCTCTGCCATTTCTGCTCGGGTGGCTACACCCAAAGCCCTGGCATTTTCTGCCGACATCCCTTTCGGTATGTCTAAACCAGGTATCTCCGCCGATTCCATCGTCGCAGCATCTCCTGATTCTAACGACTCCTCATCTGTCTCCTCGTCGCTGGCGCGAATCGCCGCTGCATCGCTGACCGCTTCTTCAGTAGCGAATTCCGCTATATGAGCCGCCACCCCACTGAGGTCGTGCAGGGATTCACAGAAATGTCGAAGTCGTCCTCTTCCTACTTGATCTTGATGAAGCGGAGAATCGGGATTCGACTCTTCAGCTTCTATCTCGTTTGTGATCCTTCTTGA
>JALPCA010000419.1:0-11661 GCA_026538345.1 Cryptococcus sp. GC_Crypt_4 | reverse complement strand
TTCCTCCAGCAACTTTACAGCTCCTGCTTCCGCCTCCTCCAGTATCTTTTGGGCTTTGGCCAAAGCATCTGATGAAGGAGGTGGTAAGACCCTGCCATGTGCTGTAGCGAATCCGACGAATGTTCCGGGTGGTGGCTGCGAGGCAACGAAAGGGTCAGGCGAAGCTATGACGAGTGAGTTTGGCATATCCCCTTGTAGCGGTGTATCACACTCACGCTCATCCCCGTACCAGTCTTTATCATCATCTTGAGATATGACTTCCGCTTTGACTTGTGGTTGTTCGGCTGTTTCGGCTGCTGAGATATCGCCCAGATCATCGAAATCATCCAGGTCGTCTGAACCCAAGTTTAGGAGAAGGTCGTCATACTCATTAGACATGATCGACAAAGACATGATGATGCATATATCTATCGTCAAAGGACGAATGTCTTGATCAATTGCAACCGATTAGAGTCGTTGGATGATGGTATGAGTTGTTTTGACAGAAGCGTCACCGTGACGAGTAGACCACTCGGAAATCGGCGATGTGGAGTGTATTTAGACCCAATTTTCCGTCAAAACCTTGTATGAAGCTATTAGATAATCTTCAAATACGGGATTCCAGTGATGTGGGTCATCGTTCCATAGGAAGTCGCTTGGAAGCAAAGTTGAGACGTCAAATTGATGAAAGAAAATAAACATTAATAGTTCTTCGAATTCCTCTAGGTGATGTCAAGTAATACGCGTCAATTTTGATCCCGTCACACATTAAAGTGAGTGGCAAAATTACGCAACGATTCGTCGGCGACGACCGACGAGGCACGAAGACCGCATGTAAAGTTGATCAATCCGGATCCGATGTTCTATTTTGATTCTTGCTCTTTCGACTCGGTGGTGAAAGACGACTAGGACGGATATAGAGAGAGGTCGAGAGACGCAATCATCGACTGGAAGAACCATCTGGCGAAACGAGACCTCCGGAAAGCAGGGTGTACGGCATTCCTTTGAACAGCTCGCTTCTTCACCTTTGTCAAAGAAATCGAAGGCGTGAACAACGGAAGATAGGACAGCTTAAAAGAGCTTCTTAAGTCGTGACACTGCTCACTATAATCTTTATCTATATCTTACAGCCTTATCCACCAAAATGACTACCCTTATAACCGTATTCAGTACTGCGGTCATCCCTCTCACCTCACTTACATCCTTGTCAATCTATCTTGCCATTCATCCTTCGTCGCCCATTCGAAGCCTCTACACAAAACGGATCGCTTTACCAATTCACCGAAATGAAGGCTTGAATGGACAGCATGATCTCACCGAGAAAGATCCCTTCGATGTCGACGATCCCGATATGTACAATGACGGTACTCCAGTATACCCAGAAAAGTTCTGGAACAAGACATGGTGGATGAAGATCTCGTTCCTCCTTCTCATGATTCCGCCATTCGTGTGTAACATCGTCTTGATGGTACTCACCGCTTTATCCCATCTGCAAGGAGACGAATTCACTCGAGCCATCTTACTTCCCTCGCTTTTGATACCCGCCCATCTCGTCACTGTTGCATTAGGATTAGCGTACGTCAAGCAAAATCAGACTTCCACTCATTGGCCATCAACGGTATACCTCGCTATCAATGTCGCAGTCCAATTCCTCGTTCTGACAGTCCTGGCACTACTACCATCAACTCCGCTTCCATCTTCCCCTCCACTCGAGCCATCGATGCTCCTTGCCATCTTCAATCAGGCCGATATGTTCACTATACCGAATTTCACTCCAGTATCCCTATGTACCACCTTACTCCCCATTCTACACTTCCCACCTCTATTGGTTCTACTCCTCGTTCGACGTGGGCCACCACTCTTCTTGGCATTGGATGCTATCTATCCTACCAAGATCACCGAAGCCATCCCAGAAGACGCCGACGCTCTCGACCCTCGCAAGTCCAATGTCACTCAGGAAGCACAGTGCACTATCCCAGATTGGTTATTGTTCAGCTACGGAACGGAAGTAGTGAAGAAAGGGTCTGTCAGGGAGAGCATGGATGTTTGGGATCTCCCAATGTTACAGTCAAAGATGCGTGAGTGGATTCTCATGAATATATACTTAGCCCAAGTAACGTTTCCCAGGTGCATTGCCCCAGTACAGAAAAATGCGAAAGATTTACGGAAAACAGAGACATCGTCTGGGCAGAATGGAGGGTTTCAATCTACTTATCAAGCTTGCCAAAGCCAACAAGGGGCCTCTCATCGGACGTGAGTAGAGTTGGACCTTTCATTTGGATAGTCGACAGCGCTGATTCATGTGCAGAGTCCGTCTTGGCTGTGATCACGGCGGTCGGATACTACATACCCCATTATCTCCTCAAGCTATTCATCAATTACCTTGAAAACGATCCAACTAGATCAGCTCCAGCTTGGGGATGGTTACTCGCGTTCAGCCTTTTCGTTTCAAACTCCATCTTGACGATCTGTACTGGTGTCATTTGGTCACTCAGCTCCACAGTGCTTCAAGCTGGTATCAGATTACAGCTCAACACGATGCTATTTAGCAAAACTTTGGCTAAGAAAGATATTGCTTCCGCAGTTGAAGGGAAGGCTAAGGCAAAAGGAGAGAAAGGAGAGAATGAGAAGGAAGAAGATGATGAAGATGATGAGGCTGTTAGCAGCAAGACTCAGATCATGGTGAGTGGTGCTACGATGCTTGATCCGTGTGCTGATTTCGAAAGACTCTCTTTACCGTCGATGTCGATCGTGTAACTGAATTCGTTTTCCACGAATTTGCCATCATCGATGCGCCACTCGAGATCGTAGTGTGAGTGGGCTGTCATATTTTCCTACGTGAAGTATCTGCTGATCCTCTGATAGGGCTACGCTCTTTTTGCTGAGACTGCTTGGAAACTCAGCTCTATTCGGTCTTTTAGCTACGCTTTGTGAGTTGTTCCTACGAATATAATCGGAAAGGCGATTGCTCATTTGGATTAGTATGTCTTCCCCTCAATCATCTTGCGTCTAAGGTTGTTGTAAGGGCTCAAGAAGGTCTCATGAAGTCGCGAGATCAGAGAACAGCTTTGATGAACGAGATCCTTCAGGGCATCCGAATGTTGAAGTGAGCTCTTCTTCGTCATTTTGATCAACTGCCTGACTGTTTCAGGTTTATGGCTTGGGAACGGTCATTCGAGAAGCGGATCAACGATATCAGGAAGACTGAGTTGTATTGGCAGGCTAGAAACTATCAGATCGAGGTCGGATTCAACATTCTATGGGCTTTGACTCCTGTTATGGTTACCGTGGTTTCATTTTTGGTGCGCCCTTCGATGAATCATTCCCAGAACCCCGCTTATCTCTACAGCACTACACTCTTGTCGCTGGACACAACCTCACTCCTTCCGTGGCCTTCACGTCTGTTGCTGTCTTTGCTGAGCTACGATATGCTCTGAGTGCCCTGCCGGAAACCTTTATCCAGGCTCTACAAGGTGAGCAGCTCTGCCTTTCGCTCTTTTCTGAGGCGGATGTTGACCGGAACAGGGTTTGTCTCTTGCCGACGTATCGAGAAATACATGTCTTTGGCCGAAATTCCCCTGAATGACACCTTTGACGCTGATGGTGATATCGTGCTGAACAACGCCACTGTAACTTGGCCACGTGAAGATTCTTCAACAGTCGATAGTAATGGCATTTCTGCTTCTACTGCCGCGACCCCAAAGAACGCTTTCACTCTCGCCGATATGAATGTCAGATTTCCTCGAGGCAAACTCTCGCTCATTTGCGGTCGTCTCGGTGCAGGAAAATCGCTTCTCCTGAATTGTCTACTTGGTGAAGCCGACTTACTGTCTGGGCAGATCAAGTGCCCTCGATCGTCTCCGGATCTCATGGCTTCTTTCCCCTCCACCAACATAGCTGAGAAGGATTGGGTCATTCCGGCCATGGTCGCTTACGTCCCACAACAAGCATGGCTACAAAATGCCTCGATTCGTGAAAACATCATATTTGCCTCACCGTGGAATGAAAAACGGTACCAGCAAGTCATCGAAGCTTGTTCACTCACTACCGATCTTGAGATTTTGGAGGATGGCGACGAAACTGAGATCGGAGAGAAAGGTCTGAATCTTAGTGGTGGACAGAAAGCAAGAGTATCACTCGCTCGAGCTGTGTACAGTCGAGCTGGTGTACTCCTTTTTGATGATGTGCTAAGTGCCGTCGATGCGCATACCGCTCATGCTCTGATGGAAAACTGTATTCAAGGTCCGATCCTTGCCGACCGAACTATCCTCATGGTGTCGCATCACACCACCCTTGTTTCGCCCGCTGCGGCCTATATTGTAGCCCTCGAAAATGGAAATGTCAAATTCTCGGGTACGCGAAGCGATTTCGTTGATTGTGGCCTTATGGCCGAACTTGACAATGAAGATATTCGGGCCAAAGCTACGGAAGGGGAAGAAAAGGAGGAAATGACAGTGGAAGAGCGAGCCAAGGAGTCATCTCAGAAACCAGGTCATAAGAGTGTGGTCTCGATGAGCGGTGCTGCCGCCGGAGTCTCTGAGCCAAACTCAGAAACCAGCTCTCTCGCACCGGATGACGAGATTACCTTGAACAATTCACAGGAAGAAATCAAGAAAGTGAGGACACCTAAGAAGTTGATTGAGGACGAAGCTAGGGCTAGAGGACGTATCGCCTGGCCAGTTTGGAAGACATACTTCAATGTGAGTAACTTGATATTCTATGTCATGCCTTGCTAACACTGCAACAGTCACTTGGTGGTCCGGTCTGGTGTATGTTACGACCATCATCTTGTAAATTCGCTACGCTGACTCTTGACAGGGATCTTCTTTGTGATCTCGCTGGTATTAGCTATGTTGGTCCCCGTTGCTGAGAAGGGTTGGCTAGAGTACGTATTCAGTTCGATTCTTACCTGGTCATACTGATAGCACTCTAGATACTGGACCAGACCGGGAGCTGAGAAGGAACACACTACGACGTACTATGTTCTTGGTTTCGCCATCATCTCTTTGGTGGGAGTTTTTGCCCATGAGATCGATACGGCGATCATGTATTTTGGATCCCTGAAAGCGAGCCAAAAACTACACAGCAGTGAGTCGCCCTTTCCTCCTACATGAGATGTACTGATGCAATTCAGGCATGCTACAAAGTGTTTTATTCTCTACGCTAAGATTCCACGATACTACCAGTCGTGGCCGACTCTTGAACAGATTTGGTAAAGACATTGAGGGTCTTGACTCCAGTATGGCCGACAATTGTAGGTGCCCTCTGTGCCTTCAATGAGTTGACTGATCTGATACGTCCCAGTTGTGCGAAGTTTAGTCTATGGCTTGAATGTCTGTGTAACCCTGGTGTCTATCACCTGGATCGGGGGTATACCCTTTGCTATCGCCGCAGCGTGAGTCTTGACGCGCTATTGTCGACGTATCGCTGACTGTACATAGTCTCATCATGTCAATCTACTTCCGAGCAGGATCAATTTATGGTCAAACTTCTAGAGACATGAGACGACTTGATTCAGTCACTCGATCACCGTTGTATTCACTGTTTGGAGAGACCGTTTCGGGTGTTGCTGTTATCCGAGCTTTCGGTGCTAGTAGGTGTTTCAGGCCTATCGACTTGGTCTACGCTGACGTACAGGTACTATCTCCCTCAAACAGATGATGAAGCTATCCGATACTAATCTGTTGGCATTTGTATGGTCTTGGTGAGTTCTGTCTCGTGCATCCACTGAAGCAATCGCTGATATCGTATAGGACGGTCAATCGATGGCTTTCAGCTCGTTTCAACCTATTATCAGCTGTGACAATCGGTGTGGTCGCCGCTGTCGTGCTTGTGACCCCGACTATCAACGCTGCTATGGCAGGTTTCGCGCTCGCGTTTGCCAACACTATCTCACATGATCTCCTCTTTGTGGTTAGACGATTCGTCCAGCTCGAACAGAGTATGGTTGCGCTTGAACGGATCAAGGAGTATTCTGAGCTCAAGCAAGAGGCGCCTGAGTTTACCGAACCTAGACCTCCTGCTGCTTGGCCCGAATCAGGATCTATCTCTGTTGACAAACTTGTCATTCGATATGCTGTGAGCACAATACTGCGAGCTGTTTGATTTAGCTGACTTACGAAGCCGGACTTACCTGACGTCCTTCATGGTATCAGCTTTAGTATCGCTCCAAGAGAGAAGATTGGTGTTGTCGGTCAAACCGGATGTGGAAAGAGTACTCTTGCGTTGTCATTCTTCCGATTTGTCGAAGCGACAAGTGGAAAAATCACGATCGACGGTATAGGTTAGCTCAATATGTCCTTCGTGGTGGACGTGAGCCTGACTATGGTAGATATCTCCAAAATCGGATTGACAGATCTTCGAACTCGAGTTACTATCATTCCTCAAGATCCAACTATCCTCTCCGGTACACTCAGAAGTACTCTTGATGTGTTTGACGAATACGACGATGCGGATATCTATGCTGCGTTGAAACGAGTACATCTTCTGAAAGAGGACGATCTGGTGGAAACAGCTGGAGAGGATGACGAGAGGAATGTGAATGTCTTCAAGGATTTGAACAACCCTGTCAGGTGAGTTGTCAGTGCAGGTTCCAGTGGTGCCAGCTGAATGCGCCCAGTGAGGGTGGTGACAACTTCTCAAGTGGAGAGAAACAACTTATTTGGTGAGTCCAATTACTTGACAATTGTTCAGTGAGCTGACGGTTGGTAGTATGGCTCGAGCCATCTTGAAGCGAAATAGATTGTTGTTTATGGATGAAGCTACTGCGTCTATTGACTGTGAGTCCTTATATGATATATCAGGACGTCCGCTGATGATGTCCAGACGAAACTGATGAACTGAGTTAGTGACTCTTTCTAGTGTTGAATTCGAGCTGAACGTTTCTAGTATCGAAGACGATTAGAGAAGAGTTCTCCGATTCTACTATCGTCACTATCGCTCATCGAATACACACAATCGTAAGTGTCTGCCACCTTTTGACAGGACAGAAGCTAAACATCATCAGATCGACTTCGACAAAGTTCTTGGTACGTAAAGATAGGATAAGTCGACAAATGACGCTAATCGGGTTTAGTCATGGATCGGGGAAGTATTGCTGAGTTTGCAAGTCCTGCTGAACTGCTCCGTGATCACAAGTCCAAGTTCTATGGAGTGAGCGATCTGCATCCAATCCTTTCGTACGTATATGCTAATAGTATCCAGTTGTGTAAAGCCACGGGTAAAACCGAGTTTAGAAACCTCAAGATGATGGCTTCTGAAGCAGAGAGGAACAGAAAAGAAAGGCGATAGAAGGTTGTGATAGCGTTAGATCATGCATTTTCTTGTTTACACCACGAACATAGGCTTACTCTAGAGCTTGGCTCAATGATGACAATGATAACCTTCGACTTGACCAGGTCTCTACTTCCTTCCCTAGCCTATCTTCCCATTTACCCAAGAAATTCCTACATCCTTCCCTCTTTTGGTCATTCCCTTGAGCTCTATCCAGCCGCTCTCTCACTGTCCTGATTAAACTTCTCGAATGATCGTTCAGCTCATCTATCGCTTGTTCTATCTCTTCTTCATCTTGTTCAGGGTACATTGCCGATACTGCGCCGTCGAAAGAAGCGATTAGAGAAGCTCCAGCGTCGAGTAAAGATGTATAGGTTTCTTCGGGTGATAAGACGAGTATCGGTAGGTATCTAGGTATTGTTGAATGTAATATTTGATGTAGTCCCAATAATGGTTTTGTCTGGGCACGGATCAGTGATATGGGGGGTGTTAGTCGTCTTTAGCCAAGACTTACAGCTTCGGCTCTCGATCTTTCCTCGGCAGACATCTTCTTTCCACTTCCTAGTATATCGTCTAAATCTCCGAATTCATCATCGATATCTCCCTCGTGCTTCTCACCGGAGAATTCTTCATCGTCATCATCCCCTTCATCCTCTTCTTCATCAACTTGATCCTCTAAGAACTCCTTGAACTCCGTCCAAGCATCCTTCATTACTTCTCCTTGACCTTTCCATCGTTTACCAACAGCTCCCACTTCATCTACACTTAGGTCCTTCTTCATCCTATCGATCGCATCCCATACTAAACCCGTATGTAATAGATATGGATTCTCATCTTTCGTTACTGAAGAGGATCCTTCAACCCCTTTCCCATGATCAGCATCCTGCAATACCTCCAATAATCTCTTCAATTCCTCTCCTATCAGTTCTACTCCTTCAGACCATTCTGATACGAGAGCTTCCATTGCAGACCCATCGCAAGAGGCAAGGACGCATGCTGAAATTTGACTAAAGATCTCTGCAACTTTATTTAGTTGAGCAATCGCTGCAGGTTTCGTAATTGGCGGTTTGAACGATAGAGCGAGAGAAGTAGTTTCATGATGGAGCTTCGTGAGGAGTTGACTGAGTGATTCGGCCAGTCCAGGTAAGATGGGAGAGAGTGTAGAGGATGAGGAAGATGAGGATCCAGTCGAAAGAGTTTGGACGGCTCGAACGGATGATGTAACAGTCCGCCTTGTCTTCTCCAATGCTATATACCTGTCAGCCGTACTGAGTTCGGTGATTGCGAAAGCTGACCTTGTGCTACACTCATTGTTTATGATTTAATGTTGAGTTAAAAGACGAAATGTACAAAATTTAGATGAAACAAGCTGTCGGGATACGAAACAGGATAGCAGTTGCAACTCTTGTTATTTTCACATTCGTACCAGGAGGAAAAAATGCATAGATCATGCCTGTGGGATATAGCAATTATGCACGTTCAGCAGAATCATGATGCATGCACAGGAGGAAAAAGGCGATGCGCCATTTAACTACTCAAAAACAAGCAAAAACTTGAACCCTGCCCGATTTGAACGGACGACTCCCTGATATTCCACTAATTGGAATCAGATTATCTAACCAACTGATATAAGGGTCCTTGAAATTTTGCTTTCTATGTTTGTATATATCATGTTTTTCAAATCGAACGTCATCATTGTTGTGGCATATGCCCATCTGGGACTTGACTTTATAGCTCTCTCTAGCGTTATCCTCTCTGCGCTCGCCTCGTATCGCGGTAGTCAAGTTCAGTAAGTCAAGAGGTCGTCAGAGTGTGAGCTGTTGACAGTTTCTGAGGTAGCCTACTTTCCTAGAGCTCTAGACCAATATCGGTGTATCAGATGACAGGTATTCCAGGTTCAATTAGGGAGTTTCTACAAGTAGACCGGACATGGAGTTTCAACATGTACCGTGAAAGATGTCGAGGTGATAGTTTGTAATCATCTATTACCAGCCCCACTGATCGGTCAGTCTCAGGTATATCTCGGAAAATGAATCATCTGCTTGTAGGTATGATGGTAAGATGAGACCTTCGAGATAGGTTGAGTGGCACCATGATTCGGCGACCTATATGTCGGATAGTAAGTTGAGACGGTGACCGTTTCGCCTAGCAATCCAGATCACGCTCGTTAATGTTGCTCATACTATCATGCAAACATCAGATCAGATTCCTTTCCTGTGAGGGGGGACACAGGCCGGCAACTCCAGAACACAAGAATGCGTGAACTCTTTTGAACGGCTAATTTTACACATTTTCGCCACTTGATTGAAGTCTTCTCGTTTAGGAGTCGGTCGTCTTCAGTCAATCGGAAAGACCATAAGCCTATCGAGGAGAGAGTATCACGAATGAGGGGATCGGTATCGATCCTACCAAAGATAGCGGTAGATTGCATCCAGGCACATAGGTCGAAAGAAGATCTGCAGAAGAAGAGAAGGTAGACGAAGACTGGAGAAAACTGGGCAGAGAGAGTAGACTACCTTACATCCACATGTCATGTCTGACTAAAAGTGCTATATTCGGGAAAAGCAGGAAGAAAAGGAGGCACAAAGCTATCCGAAGCAGGGGCACATCAGGATGAAGATGTGGACAATGAGTTGTCAAATCGAGGCATAGAACGAGAACGGTGAAAAGAACAATCCAAAGAAACGACATTGCTTTATGCGTATACCGCCAAGTACGATAAGCGGGAGAAGCTACGTGAGAGCATGACCTTGCAAATGATGAAACAGGGCTGCTCAAGGTGAAAGGGGAACAAGGGTAAGATAACCCCAAAAACAAACATCAGAGGCCATAAATGAGGTGGTGAAGTAGCGATTTGTTTGACCAATCCCGAGTGTTGACCAGCATACCGACCTGTCTGAATTACACCCATGCATGCCATTAAATCACACTTCTTATTATAGCGTTCTATCGATCTAAATATGATCAATCTAAATCTGATCAACCCAGGATCTCCACCTGATAAACAGTGATTCGTCCGAATTGATCACTTGAAGCTTCAAACTCCAATTTGATCTCTGTCATCAAAGGTGGCTGCCAGTCGTCTGTATCCTCGACAAGTGGTGCTGCAGGCGCACCACCACCATGAGGGTTTGCTGGTACTTCAGTCCTGATTGTTGGTCCTGGAGCCGACTCGTCTGTCATTTCTGTCGGTAGGTTTTTCAAGGCGTGTCGTTGAGGAGATGGAAGTCTCTGTGTTCCAGGCGGGAATGGAATACTATAGATATATAAGCGGGCTGCTCATGATTGAATCGCAAAACGTATCAGCCGACTGACCTGAATACCTGTCTCTTGTTCTTATCTTCGGGGTATATCCTTCCACCCATCATAAGACCCAGCTCTACTTCACTCTCGCCACGAACAGTCTTGGTAGCGACGTATACCATAGCTGTGGTTCCTACAAACCCTCCTTGGAATGTGATGGCGATATGTGTCGCATCCTTGATGGGTGTAGGAAAGGTAAGGGTCATAGAGGAAGGAAGGGCATTGGCAGTCCATGGGGTTTCGTTACCAGGCTGTAAGATATGTTTCTTATTGGATGATCCTCCTGGCTGTTGGAATCTACCGGACAAATCAGCTTTGCTTAATCACACGAGGGGAAGGATGACATACACAACTTTGGTGTCTGAAGGAAGCAGGTTTCGAGTTGGGTGAGCGGACATGATTGGTGATTGGATATACACAGAGATGAATAAAGAGTACAAGATGAATAGATAGGGAGGGAGATATTATATGATGATGAGTCGGTGTTTGACTAGGACGTCGTATTCAACGACAGATCTGATCCTCCCATTTTGGAAAATGACGTCTGGGTCGGAAGTCTCTCTCAAAGATCTCACGGACTGGGACCTGAATCCCCTTACTTTCCCACGGTCATTCCCATATTTCGAAACCATTCCTTAACCTTTCAACAGCTTGAACTTTTCTATCAGTGAAATCGTTTAGACCATCGTAAAAACAGCTTGAGCATGTCTCGTATAGCTCCATCTTTCGCTCGATCATTGGCTTCATCGTCAAGTCGACCTATAACTTCGATACATCTCTCGCGTCGGACGTTAATTGGTGATAACCTTCGATCTCGTTCTTCCGATTCCGTCTCGGGTAACACGACATCTGTTGATCCCCGAATCTTCTCTGGTATCCCGGAATTCCTACCAAAATCCAATATTGATACATTATGTGAATGGCAAAGTGGATTGTGGACGCGTCTGCAAGCAGAAGTCAGGAGTGAGCTGTTATTATTCCGAAAGCTTGAACAGACAGCTGATCATACAGATAACCCGCAATTGCTCGAGGTCAAGCAGACTTGGGATAGATCAGGATTGAATATGACCTTTCTGTTATCACATGCTGCTCGAGAACCGGGATTAT
>JALPCA010000418.1:0-11719 GCA_026538345.1 Cryptococcus sp. GC_Crypt_4 | reverse complement strand
ATAAAATACCAAAAAAATAAATAAAGGAAAGAAGAACACCAAGGGAGAGAACAGCATGCAATACTTTCGCCCGGGGATATCAGTCGCGTGTTCATTATGCTAATGATTGTTGCATCTAAGCTACTGACGTTTAGGTTCTTCATTCCTTCCATCCCTCTACTAATGTCCCATCCACTCTTCTCACATACTTGGTCTTGATCTCTTCCCTGTTGTAGACGACTTGGACTTTTTCAACCTCCTTCCACCTGCAAAGGCTTTTGCTGCTTTCAACTCTCTACCCAATGGGTCCTCCTTCTTGACTTGATAGATCCTCACGATCCAGTTCTCAGAGGTGAATGCTTCGTCTAAGGTATCTAGCTGAACGGCATCGCTGGGAATCCTCTGATTCCTCACTCGGTCTTGAGCAGGATGTCCACCGAACAGTTCCGGGAATCTGTAATAAGACATCTTGTACATGAGTGAGTTCTTCATCGTTGGAGTCCTGTAACTGTCAACCTCTACTCGACAATCTCAAAAAGGGTTAGCTCGACTTACGCTCTTTCATCAACAGCATACTCTCCTCTTTGAGTGAAATAATTGGCTTCCTGTACCTCCTCCGGCCAGATACCTTGTGAGATTCTGACCATCCACAGGAACTTGTTGATATCGTCACTGTGGTTATCAGCTTCTCCCCTTTCGAGCCACCTCCTCTTATGACTTACCCGGAATAACCGAGCAATCCACCAAAGATCACGAGAACATACTCCACATCATGTTTTCTCAAGATGGGGTACGCGACATCTTCATTCGAACTCATCGCTTTTCCTACCGTAGCGATATGCGTGTTGTTCCAAGTGTTGTTATCAACCAAGGTAGGTCTATCTGCCATACCAGCAATCTGGTATCCGTAATCCCACCATGACATGACGACAGCGTCTTTCGCAGTGTTCTGTCGCAACCAGTAGTATGCCTCTCGGAAATCATCGATGATGTTGTTGCTTCCATCTTGGTTTCTTGATGAGAGTACGACGGAAGGTGATGAATATGCAGATTGGGTGACCCAAGTGCAGTGGTAGACGAACACGAAGAGGAAGAAGGTGAGAGTTGAGATAACCGCAATTCGAGTGTCCACACCGAAGATACCAGAGGTCTTTCGGTTTCCAAGAATACCGGTAAATCCTTTTTTGCTAGCTGTAGCAGCTCCAGCTTTCTTGGATTGTTTCTTGGATACACCCTCGACACTTTCGACTGATCCTTCCTCTGGTGGAATAACGGGATCAATGTACGCGTTGAGCAGATTGGAGAAAGCGATAGCGGCAGCGACGCAGACCACAGGGGTGATGACCAACATGAGTCGGACCATGACACCAGCGAAGTATGCGGAAAGTACAGCATAGATGATCACAAAGACATGCTCATCTCGTAGCTCTCGGAAACACCAGAAGACACCGGCAGGGAAGAAGAAGATGAGCATCTCAAGGTCGAAGAAGAATGACGGCCATGCCGTAGGCTGATGTTCAGAGACAGATGCAATGATAGGGACTGAAGAACATCAGCAGATTACGACGCGGGACATGGTGTCACTGACTGTGGATCTTGGCATATCCGGTATCCCAAAGAGAGTAGAATCGACCGGTCCATGGTGCGATCCATCCAGAGAAGGTGAGAAGGACTAAGACCGAGAAACTGGCGACGAAAGCCGCGACAACGAAAGTTCGGAGCAACAACTGGAATTGCTTTCCTGGTACCAACTTCCTGACGATCTCAACAAAGGAGACAAGCTGGAGCAGACCAAAGACACCGAGAGCGGCCATGTGTTCGGATGTTCGCAATGGTAAGAAACCGACGAATGGCACTTGCATGGAGGCGAGCGTTCCAATAATATACCAGGAGGAGTAGGAGATGTAGAGTCGGTTGTTGAACCGTCCCATGAGAATGAGAACGAACGCGTGAAGAGGCACCACTAGCGATGTCAGCTAAAAACCTAAGAAACAGGTGCAGCTCACTATTGGTGATGAATACATAACCACCCCATGCAGCTACCATCCAGCCATAGAACAGGGCAGCACCCATAGCCCATGAAGCACTTCCAAGCTTCAACGCTTTGATCCAGAGGTAGAATGTAATCATGAGGAGGAAGATGGCTATAGCCTCGTTATCGTAAGATCCAGCGACTGAACGAGAGATGTATCCTGGTGCGATACCAATGAAAGCAGCAGCTAGGAGACCAGCGGATGGAGTGGCCATTTCTTTGGTGAAGCTAGACATGGTTAGTTTATGCCCGTTCGCCTTGAAAAGGAAACATACAGGTAGGTAGCGATAGCGGTTAATCCAGCAAATCCAGGTGCGAGCATGACACAGACATTCCTGATATCCACTGGTAAATTGATCATTCTGAGAAAGCTCCAAATGAGTCCTGAAGTGACCATAAGACCGGGGTATATCGTTCCTCCCACTACTCGACCAAGCGGATACCAAGCTGTTGGGTCAAACCAATTCCAGAACTCGTAGAATCCTTGTTCGACTAGGACTTTGGAGGCTCGGTAATTGAACCAAGGGTCGAATTCGTGGATGACACTCTCGAACCTGATCACGGCAAACAGTCGACTTCCGATAGCCGCAGCTGATATCAGACCTAGGATGACTATCCTTAGTAGACTTTGAGTATTGTCGATAGTAGTAGGGGAGATATGCGAAGGAAGGGGGTAAGCTAACTTCCTAGCTTTGGGAGCAGTCACAGTTGGCGATTCAAGAACTTCCTCATCTTGTACTACAGCTGGAGCTGGCTCTTTCGGTAGAGGCACATCTACTTGTGCTTGGACTGTTGGAGCGGGTTTCGTAGCGGTTGCTCGAGCTGGAGTGCTTTTAGGTGTTTTAGGTGCCATGATGGAAGAAGAGGTCTGTGTCGACCGTTCGAGCTTCGGTGCAGCTCTGACGATTCGATCTCGTGTATTGGGAGACCTCTCTGTTGTCACGATCGGTCGAAGGGGGAAGGCAATGAGCTTGTTGTTTCAACTGAGACTGACATAGTTAGCTGTTGCTGTAGGACATTGGACGTGGAAGCGGCGGGGCCCGCAGTCAAGCGCGACTGTTGAGATTAGTCACGGTGTTAGCAAGAAGTGATAGGTTTGATTCCGCTCTTTTTCTGGTCTGCTTAAGAAGGGAATTACCCGTGACGTCACCCAACTGCCCTTCTCAGACACCGACAGCGTCGTCGTATGGAATTTGCTACTTCGAGTCATATTCATTACATGGCTAACATTACATCTATATCGATCTCCCTTCTTCCTTTCTCTTTCACACTGTCATTCGCACACTCCTAGACATCTTTCAGCTCGACATCTGCTCGACAGGAAAGACTAGCAGTTTACAAGGTTGATTCGAACCTGCTTTATCTAGCATTGGCGCCATCCCTAAAAGGTCTCAACGGTAAAGTGTATTCCTGTGCCCGCGCTCGGTAAACCGGTAAGGGAACAGCAAGTATTTACATATGATGGACGCTCTTCGACCAGGTCATGCTCATCGGAGTAGTTCAGATAGGCTATTGAACAACTATCTGTGAGCTGACTCAATTTCAATGCCATCCGTCCTTCGCTGACCTCATCTAGCGACTCTCAGAAGCATTTATCTACTTCTCTCCTTGGTCTGCTCTCGCATTCCCACTCTTCCACTTCTTCTCTTCTCGCCTATGTCACCTCATCTCCAGGTGTCGTACACCCTGTTCGACGATCAGTCCGTCATGCAGCATTTGAAGGACCTCTTTCGCCCTCTCTCATCGACAACCCTGAAGGTGGACACTCAGGCGGACACAACGGCATAGAAGACGGTCAAGGATGGGCAGCCTACGTCTCAAGTCTCGATTCATTCCGAAAGGAGCTCAAGCAGATCCATCTCCTTGAGGAAGAAATGAGTCGAGTTAAGAGAGATCGTGAGATTCTCGTCACTAGATTGATCAAGACAACCAAATCTAGACCTAAGAAGTCTGATCTCACCGCTATTGCATCCAGCTATCGGTCCGAAAGTGCCGCCAGCTCAAGAGCTTCCGTTTCTTCGTTCACCTCGAACGGTTCTTCCGCTAGCAAAGAGGGCAAGCGAGCTGGAAAGCTTGCAGACGCTCAAGCAGAATTACTCGGGTGTGAGGAACACTTGAGAAGCTTGGAAGTCAGAATTGAGCATGAGCGAAACAAGGTCATGATGAGAGGTCTCGAGGAGAGATTCAGGGCAATGGAGGCCGTTGGCAGAATGTGGGTGTCTCAGTCCAAGAGGGGTATGGAGGATCTAGAAAAGGCACATGGTAAGCTGTGTTCAGGTTAATCAAGGTATCAAGCTAACGTATGCAGAACTTCCGCCAGACGCCTATGAGCTCGACTCAAACCCCTCCATTGCGCCATCCCAGTCTGCATCCCAAGGTGGATATGAGGATGCTTCTCCACGAAGAGGTGTTCCCTTCCCCAAGCAGTTCCGCGGACCGGGCTCCATTACTGGCAGTATCGCGGAAGAAGAAGAAGGATCGTCAGGCGATGAGGGACCAGACAACTTCGTTATGCACGAGAATCGACCCGGATCCAGAGTCCCCCAAAAGGCATCGTCACTCAACGGAAGACAGCCAATGAAGCCGTCTCCTCTTGGAGTTCCATCAGTCACTCAGCGATCTCGACCTATCTCTACTACATACTCCACATCGAGAATGGGTAACAACAACGGTGACTCTGATTCAGATGTTCCCAACTCCCGAGCCGGTGGTCGACGTGCGGCAAGCGATGTTGGCGCTATGGGTTACAGGCCACCTACCGGTCGGCAACCCTTACGACGAACCTTTTCGGATGACCGAAATGGCAGAGCTGGTTCGAGGAATGGTTCCGACACATCTAGTACCCGACGAAGTCAACCAGAGAAGAAGAAGGGCTTCTTCGCTTCGATCTCGAGGCTGTTCAAGGGTCCCAAAGGACGAGCATCTTCAGGCCGCGACTCTCCACCATATGGATCTGGTAGCAAAGGGGGATGGCACACTAGAACAGACTCCAACATTAAGAGGTCCTCTTCCGCTTTCGGCAACTACGGTGGTCGACGACGAGGCGGTGATGATTCCAGCTCGGATGAGGACAACGGCAACCTTGTTAGCGTTTCAAACAATCGGGTCGCCGGTACTTTCTCTGTGGACAGCATCGGTCGAGCGCCTTCCAGAAACAGCAATATAAAGCGAAGCTCTACTTTGCCCGTCGCCAGCGGTCTCATTCCTCAGAAACCTGCTTCGATTAAGAGAAACAGTAGTCAGAGCACTATCACTGGCCGAACAACGCCTTCTGGAACTCGATCAGGTGCCGCTACCCCGACTGTGAATCGATCGGCGGCTGCTACTCCTACCGCCAAGAACACCGGCTCTCTCACTCGATCTGGCACAATGAAGAGTACAGCTTCGGTCGTTTCTAACAAGACAACCAACACGGTCAAGAGCGCCGGTACTGTCAAGTCTAACGGTACAGCCAAGAACAAGACCAGGCCTAACGGTTCCATTGCTCGATCCAACTCTCTCGCTGCGAGCTCGGCTGGTGGACCGACCATAATGTCCCTTGTCGACATGAAGAGCTCTCCTTCCATGCCAGACGTTCCTAAAGCTCCAAAAAGCCACGTCACTCCCCAGATGGAACTTCCAACTGCTCCTGGAAGTTCGATTGTCCCTCCTGCTCAGCTCAACATGGCCAAGATGGACGCTCCGCCTTCCAACGCTGTTGCCCCTCCCAAGCCCAAGGCGTTGGCACGATCTGAGAGCAGCAAGAAAGTTACCCAGGACGATTCTTCCACCGTCATATCGAACACTCCTCTTCCACCAAGCAGGACATTACAGCCTCCATTGAAGTCTGCTCTACGACCATCCAGTCCCACACCTCCTGCAGCTTCGACTTTTCGACAAACTCCCTCTCTAGGTCAAGCTATTCATCCCCCTGTTCTTTCCAAGCCAATGTTCTCCATTTCGGCTCCAGGACCAGTCAGCTTGCCCAAGGAAGCGCCTACCACCGTGACTATGCCATCCGCTGCAGCCAAACCAATTCAAACCAGAACTCAACCACCTGCAAACCCCACGAGAAACTCGTTTGTCTCGATGACATCTGACGGTAACTCGATCTACGAGTCAGCGATTGAGGATGAAGGCGAGCCAGGAGGCAATGAGACCAGTGATAGCGAGGACGAGGGTGAGAATCAGTACAAGGTCGTCGACAACGAGAGGGTCAAGAGACTGGGCATCAACGTCGGTCCACCTACTATCGAACGAGTCCCCTCGTATCAGCAACGTCCACAACAAGAGGAGTATGATGCCGGTGAAGCCTCTGACACTTCTGTCGATACCGCTACACACCGACGACAGGTCGCTCCTCCTGCCCCCAAGTCCGACGCTGGAATGAGCTCTGTCTCTCGAAGGAAGTCTGTCCGAATGGCTGTTCCCGATTCTCCATCCATCGAGCTAGCTCGAGCACCAGGACCTCAAACTGATCCTGAGCAAACCACGTCATATCAGTCAGCTTCAGCCGAACGAGCTCCTTCACCTGAACCAACCAAACAGATCGAGCAGTGGTCAACCAGGATTGGTCAAATGAGGGAAGACACATCAGATGAATCCGACCATGACCCGGATTATTTGGCTGCAAGGAAAGGATTGATTAGAAACTCTGGACAATATGATAAAGAGAAGTCGGAGAAGAAGACGAAGAAGAGGTCTACAGCGGGAAGTATTAGAAGTAAACTGTCATCCAAAAGTAGGTAAAAAGGGATAAGGGAATAGGGTTAGGAGGTCTTTAATCTATCTTGTTCTTGGTTTGGTAATCAATACATAATATATACATGAAATATGAATGCGTGAATAGCAGCGATGGCCGGGTAGTTGTCAATGTTGATGTTGACATAACGTGCCTGAGATTTGTTGACGTTTCAAGTTGACAATAAAGGTCTTTGTCCTTTTTCAAACTGTCATTCTCCGCTGCAAGTTTGATAATCCACCTATTGTCCCTTCTTACAGTAGTCTCAGGCTGATTACCACTCAGGGGACAATGGCCGAATACATGGTAGATCATCAGGGGATCAAGAAAGAGAAGGGGGGTTGCAAAAGAATGAGGGTGTGGTAATTCAAACAAAAATCTAGGCCGTTGATGCGCTGCTTTGAACTGATCAGCAGGCAGGTTGTGAGATGAAGATCTTAGTTGACTTCTCATCTTGACTACTTCTCGTCTTGACTGTCATTCACCTTACTACTCTAGAGAGACATTTCAAGAGGATTGTATATCGTTGAACGATCTTCTACACTTACCTCAAGAGTCAAGATCACCTACAATAACAACACTCTGGTTCAACATTACTACTCAAAATCCATAACTTATCACTTTGAATCACATTCCACCATCATCTAGGAATATCAAGATGACTGAGTCACAAGAAAGTCGATTCAAATCCCGTTTCTCGCTTTTATCACTTCTTCCAGCTCGACATCCACCATTACAAGTATCTCCTCCTCGACCGTTACCACCTACACAATCTGTCGCTTCTCGTCAACCCACTATCGTATCTCTGGCCGAAACACCTATCTCACCTGCTCACTCTGAATATCCTGATACTGCCTATTCATTCGTTTCAACACCACTTTATCTTCCTCAGAAAGTTCAGGTGAATAAACGTACTCATCGACCACCCCCTCTGGATCTCAAGAAGACGGTGGCAGCATATCCTGGAGTAGCTGGAGTGGTCGCGGTGGGGGCACCCATCGGTGATGATAGGAGAATATCACAGCTAGAAAGGGATCTGGATCAAGAGCAGAGAATCAAGAAGGAGAAGAAGGAAAGACCTAAAATGGTGGCTAGAACCATATCGGATGATCCATTCGATACAGTTGAGATTGAACCGGGACACAAGTATACTTCCTGGAAAGGAGGTAGAGTATCGATCAAACCGGGCCAGATCATACCGTATGGTACAGATATCGGTCAGATAGGAACACCTACAATCCGAGGTCAAGATCCTTCTCAACTACCACCAAGAGGAAGTTCCCGAGTGGCCAATACGACCAATCTAGGCACACCAGATCAATATGAATCTGTGCTTCATAATGTGTTACTTACACCCACATATATCGGTCGATCACCAACTATACCCACTACTCCCAGTCCACGTTCACCATGCTCCAGTCGTGGTGATTGGCCAGATAGGAGAGATCGAAGGAGGACATTATTGAATGCAGTGAGAAGAGGGTCCAAGTGGATACAGCGTGGAGGCAAAGAGGAATCTTCTGATAAGACAGTTAGATTCCTCAAAGAGAAAGAACAGAGAGAGATGGAAAGGTTTAGGATGGCTACTCGGCCTGTCCGACCGAACTCTAGGCATGAACAAGATGATGGAGTCGTGTCGTTCTCAACGGGGAAATCACCGATTGGGTATGGATCAAACACGTATAGGAGATCACCGGCGACCAGAGAATGGAATCTTGGAACGTATGCGGATAGAGGAAGTAAGAGCAGGTCTCACGGTGGCGGAGAGGAAGGCTGGAGGGAACGCAAACAGGAAGAGGAAAAGCTGAAGAAGAAACATAAACTTTGGAAGGTGAGTAACCGTTTGTGTCATGACGAAAGTGCTATGCTCATCTCTGCACAGATCGGGATCATCATGGCAGTTGTATGCCTTGCTGCTCTTACTATTGGGCTTTGCTCCTCTCTCTTAACCAAATCTGATAAGGACAAATTGACGCCGTCACCCATTCCTTCATCTTCGGATCAACCTGAATCTACCGGGCCCTCAACTACCGAAACTCCCGCTCCTTCGGCAGCACCCACACCTATATCAAGGACTTTGGCAACCTGTCTAGATACTTTTGCCACCACTGCCTCGACTTCACCATCGACATATCCTTGTGGGGATTGCGTACCCCTCCTCACATCTACTACCAATGATTATACCCGGCCATTGGTCGAGGCAAATTCAACCGGTGTCGGTGCCGCTTTGCAGTTCTGCACTCTAATGGATGTGTACAAAGCCACAACGGCAAATGGGCTACATGAAGGAGGATGGATGAAGGATGGAAGTCCATGTGGATGGGATGGAGTTCAATGTGATGAAAGGGGAAGAGTCATTGAGCTGTAAGTCTCGTTCATTCTCCCGAAGATGTGGGTTGACAATACTACAGACAAATGAAGTACCCAGATGTTCCCAACACGATGCCAACAACTTTATCCAATTTGGTATCGCTACAGACATTCAGATTGATGGGGAACACGAGTTTACCCAGTCAGTCTCATTGACTTCACAAGTGTCTATCCAAGTAGCTGATCACGATACAGCCGGTACTTTCCCTTCAAACCTTCTCAGTCTTGCCAACTTGTCTACCATTGATATCGAGTATACCGCTCTAACCGGTCCATTCTCTACGATCGACATAGGACAAGCGAAAAATCTGGGTACGCTGTATCTGGTGAATAATCAGCAACTGGGAAACACACTGCCTGATTTGGGTGGCAATACCGCTCTAAAGACTCTGTGAGTTCCGTTGAATTTGTTCTGTACTGCAACACCTGCAGGGTGCTGACAAGTCGTAGTGCTGTCACTGGGCAAGGACTTACTAATGTGACGGATGCGACATTGCCATCTTCCTTGACTTATCTGTGAGTACAGCCCGTGTGCAGGACATTCCGGCAATTCAAACTGACGTTTCTTAGTGATCTGTCGTACAATGCTCTTTCTGGATCGATACCCGGCTTCAGTGGTCTCAAATCGTTACAAACTCTGTAGGCCGTCCCGTCAATCGTTCAAAAAAGTGAGGAATTAACAAACTTCAGCTATCTCACCAATAACGCTTATACCTCTCCGCCACCGACCTTGCCCACATCACTCACATCTTTGTCTCTTACATCCAATCCTGCGCTGTCTGGTCCTATGCCGAACGGAGTATGTTCAAGTGCAGCTCTGACCAGCTGCGATCTCAGGTCAACAAGTTTGATGGGTCCGAATTTGATTCCAGGTGCAATTGGGGGAATTAACGTTCCTTCCGCGGCTTCCAATGGTGTTTCGACCAGTCCATCAGTCACGTCTAGTGCCACTACTGTTGCTGTTCCTACAGGAAAGGTCTGTGGGGTCTGCAAGTACACCTGATCTGTGGTGGGGGAGGACATGCAGAGACCTTATAGGCTGTGATAAGATAAGGCGTGGCAATACAGACCGGTTTCAGACCGGGAAATCAGGTAGATCTTTTCCTGTATTTGTACTATACGGACGCTATCTATACATGCATGACTATCTATACTAATATGTGCCATAGCAAGTTCTTGCCTTGCACCGAGCTGAGACTCTGCTCGACACAAGAGAAGCTATTTGCCACGCTTAATCAAGCTCCAACGGAAAATGTTGACGTTGTGGAAATCAACAATCTGAAATCTCCACCAGAAGGACTCTGTTAACACCCTTCCAAGTGACCTGTTACATTCTCTCATACTTGTCTCTTGTGGTATCTTGTTGCCCGTCTTGTCTTCCGCTGTACTCTGTCGATTGCCGAGACTGTCGTAAAAGCACACCAACAAACAAATACAAATATTCAATATGGTCGAATCTACACCGAGAAAGAAGGATTGGGCGGATGATGATGATTCTGACGAAGATGGAGATCTAAGAAAGCAATTCGGAACACCAGCCAAATCGAGCTTCAGCTTGAATAAGAAGGATGAAGAAGATGAGGATGCGAGTGAGTTGGTTGATTATTGTTAATTTGGTTGTGAAGTGCGGGATTGAGTTGGGATAAGATGAGATGAGGTAGTCTGTGCTCGAGTGATGAAATATACACGTGTACCTACTCCTAGCTCAATTTTATCTTCACCTTCCCATCACTCTCCTTTTTTACTCTCACCCTTCATTCAACATTTAGCTGATACATCCAGAACCCAACGCTTTGACTAAAGAGGACGCTCCTGTTGCTTCCCTCGCCTCTCGAATAGGAGGACTTTCCACCGACGCAAAACCTTTCATCCCTGGTGCTCCTTCCTCATCATCCTCTGATCAACCAACTTCTACACATACTATTCCGGCCACACGACCTAAACCGAATACAGCCAATAACCTCTTTGGAAAAGCTCTTGCGGGTGTCAAAACAGATAGAACTCCTGCGATTTCAGGTGGTCAAGAGGAAAGTAGTGAGAAGAAGGAAGGATTGAGTATAAAAGGAAGTGGAAGTGGGGTTGAACTTATTCCGGAGCAAGGAGGAGGAAAGAAGATGACGAATCTGATGGATAATGATGATGGTGAGTGTGCGCTTCCTCTTCTTCCTTGCGATCACGGCCTATGGGTTCCGCTATGACTCGACGCTAACGACGATGTAGGCTGGGGATCATCAGCTGACCCGGTCCCTGTCCAGAGTAATGGAGGATGGGGTAATAACAACTCAAATGGAAAGAACGGTAATGGAAATGGACATGCTGCTCAAACCACGACCAACCGCAATGGAGGAGGTGATGGATGGGGTTCAAACGTAGAGGCAGAACTACCTGCTACGCCCAAGGATGAAAATGGATCCGCGACAAACTTGGCCGAGACAGACATGTCACAAGGAGGAAGTGGGCTGATCTCGAGCGAGTTCCAGGTTGAAGTGAGTCAACTAGCCAAATCTTCTCCCCGAGAATCTTGAAGCTGACTATCATCTTAGGTTAAACTTGCAGACCTACAAGCGGACCCGAACAACCCCCTTTTTAGTGCGAAAACATTTGATTAATTACCGCTG
>JALPCA010000417.1:0-11744 GCA_026538345.1 Cryptococcus sp. GC_Crypt_4 | reverse complement strand
GGGATGTGAGTGGTGATACATCAGGTGATTCATAGGCGGAGCTCACTGTGTATCCCGTTAGTCAATACTTCTCGATTCTTTGCATCTTCAGTGGATTGTCCGTTAAAGTAGCTACTTGTTAGCGTGTACAATCATGGATATCACTCACACATACTCGCCCTTCTTGGGCCAATTCTGATATGGGTAATGTCTGAATCCATCCCATTGTGAAGTGGATTGGGTATTGATCGTCACGATATCATCATTACAATGACCTCGATGAGCACTGTTGTTAGTCGACGTACCAGTTGAGATACTCACATGAGATGATCAAGTGGATTTCTGACATTAAACACCGGCATGGTGTCCATTGCCAGACTTATACCATTCAGCTTGTCTTCCACAGAGGTATCCACCTTACTTTAGATTGATCACTAGACCATGTTTGACTTCCTTCAAACCCGCTTTGACTGTCTCTGCATTGATGAGGTTCAATTTACCCAACTCATCCCCTGGGCCAAACTCCCCCCAGGCGTTCAATGGTGGACCATTAGGGTCCAAAGGTAACGATTGGAATGATGCCATGATGGGGATTGTCAAACGCCAGAATTCTGCAATCACGTTTGTAGATACGGATCGACACCCAGACCAAGACTGCGCCGGGTCTACGGGATCCCAAGACTCCGTAGATAGATTAGACAAGCTGGCGGGCCGGATATGCCAAGAAGGAGGACGATCATTGATTTGAACGGAAGTTGGATATCCCGGTGGATACCCCGATCTTCTGATGTGTATAGGATCCACCTACTTCACCAGTTGGTCCACCTCTCCCCGTGGGTATACATTGACCAAGTGTATGGATATAAACCTCATGCTTGATGCTATCTTGACCCCGGTGTTCTTGTCTTCTCGGCATAGATAACCTTAGACATTATGGTGAATAAGAGTACCTTTTCAGATATCCCAAGTGAGTGCATCAAGGACAATCCGACCTTATCAAGTGATCTTGGCTAACTTTAGCAGATAACACTGCAACGAGATGGTGGAATGATAAAGGTTTAAGATGGAACGTTATCCATTGTATGGGTTGTTGTTTCTGTGTCTACTTTCTTGGATGTAAGTGTTATTGCCTTTAATACTTGCTGATTATCTAGATGATTCCAGTTTATTAAATGGTCTTCAAGCGATCCCACAATGGAATTCGTGAGTGATTCCATAGGATATCCACTTATATCAGATACTTTGGTACTCCCAAGGGTAATCGACTTGGTCTCTACGCTGCTTCTGTCTATCTCCCCTCTTTGGTCTTTGCATTCATCGGTGAACAAATCTCCAATAGACTAGGTCGACGTATGGCCATTTGGGTTGGATCCACCATTTTACTTATCGGAGGAATCTGGAACGCATTCGCTCAAAATGAAGCTCATTTCATCGCTAGTCGAGTGATCATTGGTTCAGGTGGTGCTATTGCCAAAGTCGCCGCTCCTGCTTTACTCGTAGAGATTGCACATCCTCGATTAAGAGTTACCCTTGGAGGAGTGTATTATGGATTATACTATTCGGGTAGTTTCGCTTCAGGTATCGCTTGTGGTGAGTCAAGTCTATCATTGGATGATCCCAGCTGATCAGATCACTCAGTCGGTGGACTTTACATAAAAGGTAATTGGGGTTGGAGAATGCCTTGTCTGCTCCAATTCATCGGTCCAATGTTAGTCTTGATATGCGTTGCAACTGCACCGGAATCACCACGAGTAAGTTTCACTGGCAACTAGGTCAGACTCCTCACTAACACCCCTAGTTCCTCATCAAGAAGGGTAAAGATGAGCAAGCACTCGCTGTTCTCGCAAAGTACCATGCGAATGGTGAATCCCAAGACCCGCTAGTTCAATGGGAATATAACGAGATCCGAGCGGCTATCCACCAAGAACTCTCAGTCAGCTCTTCATACCTCGATTTCTTCCGATCAAAGGGTAACCTACGTCGACTCGCCGTCATTGTCACCATCTCCGTAGGTACCAACTGGGTTGGAAACTCTGTGATTAGTTTCTTCCTTGCGCCGATCCTTCGATCAGTCGGTGTGAGAGATCCAGTCAAGATCACTTCGATTAATGCCGGTTTGGCCATGTGGAATTTGATCATTGCGGTTACGGCTGGTCTCAACGTCGAGAGATTTGGTAGAAGACCATTGTTCTTGACTTCATTCATTGGAATGTTTTGTGCTTATACCATCGTCATGGGTTTATCGGCCACTTTCGCAACTAAAGGTAATAAGAATGCGGGTTTAGCTGTCATCCCTTTCCTCTTCATCTATTATGGTGGGTTCTGTCCCGTCATACCTCTTTCTCACATGCTAATCTCTCAGGTTTCTACGATATCGCTCTCAACACCCTTCCATACCCCTATACCGCCGAAATCCTTCCATTCGCCCTTCGATCCAAAGGATTGGCTTTATTCGTTTGCGTTCAAAACGTCGCCATCTCTTTCAACCAATTCGTCACTCCCATCGCATTAGAAAAGATTCAATGGAGATACTATGCCGTCTTCCTCGGTGTACTCGCTTTCTATATCGCTCTTGCACTCTTCTTCTATCGAGAGACTAAAGGGTTATCTCTTGAGGAGTCTTCAGTACTTTACGATTTCAGTAAAAAGACGGCAAGAAGCAAGATTGCAGAGATTTATCATGATACAGAGGAGAAACATGAGGAAGAGCAGATTGAGGATTTAAAGGAGAAAGAAGCTATGAAGGAGAGTTTGTAAAAGGTACGGTGATTTTGGTCATGAGAAAGTGAATGAAATGTAAGAATGGAAGAAGAGTGTCATTGTTCAAGTAGTAAATAATCGTCAACAAGAAGAATGATGTGAAATTCTGTCTGGGTTTATCATGCCTGAACTCTTCCTACTGTTCCGATAGAACGGACCATTAGATACTCTTCCCATCCTCTTCAGCACGGTTATCTTCGGGGGTCATACTTGCGAGGTTGTTGAATTCTCCAATCAGCTATCGACTGCCTTGGCCATCCAGGGTAGAGTGTTGTAAGCAATCAACCAATTGACCAAGTGTCCAAATTCAAGGGCAGGTTTGGAATATCAAATCTTGTGATCGTTAGCTACTGGAATTCGACAAAGTGTGTGCGAATTGATTGAGGTCAGATAGTCGGGCTGTCATGCTTCGTTCACTTTGATTGGTATCCACCTTTGGAGCTTCTTGGTCGGTATTCGTCCGCGTAGAATTTGACAAATATGACCAAGGGTCAAACCAGCTTCTCCAACTGGTATTCGGGGGACATCTGACAGTAGATCTGTCCAGTGGTTCGTATTTGTCAGAATACAGATCTTCTATCTCTATTGGATAACTCCCGGGTATATAACTTGCGACTGGACTAAGCCAATTGGGGTTAGTAGGAGTTGACTCGACCGATGTTCCCAACCTGTGCTGTTCGGCGGAGGGAATTAGTATAGGTAGTTGACTGTCATTTCTGCCCTGAGATAGGCCACAAGAAGAAGTCTGGCTGGCTTCGTCAGGGCTCATTGCACCCGTATAACTTGCTCGTTCTTTGGCTAACGATCTTTTCATTGCTGGGTGAATGAGAAGATGACTCCCCAGCTCTGGGTCATCGCTTGCGACTCCTCCACCCCTCCTCCTCCAAAAGCAGTATGGGTCAGATACCCAGGTCGACTACGGAGACCAGCCGTACTTGTCGGGTTTGTACGTTGGCTTAGATCCATGCCGGTACTATATGAGTCACTTCGCGGAGAAAGCGACAAGGGCGTAGATAGGTTGATCTCAGTCTTGACCTTGTGTGACGGTAGTGTGTCTCTGCTACATCGGTGCGAGTTGCTGAGATATGCGCTTAGGCCCATTGTTATCTTTGATCCTTGTCCACTGAACTTTTGCCACCGATCTTTTGCCCAACGTTGAGTTCCTCTCGAACTTGTCCTCTTGGAATCTTGCGTTGGATTCCATAAAGCTTTGGCATGACTTGAGATACTTTCATATCCTTTGTGAAAGACGGCTTCAGCGTTATGGGTCCAACTTATCGCTGTATCGCATATGCTTTGAGAGATATCTCGCCAAGTCTCCCTGATCGAGCTCTTGCACTGTTGAGTTCGATAGGTTAAGTCTTCAGTGAAAAAGCCTTTCCAGAATCCTTCAGCTTTTGATACATCTGATTTATCTTCCATGTGGGTAGTGGGAATGCGAGTAGATCCATTCGAATCAGTCTCCCTAAGATAGTACGGTGTTTTCCCTTTATCGATATCTTCCGCTGCTGAAGCTACGTCTGGATCTTTCAGCTGATCTCCAAAGTGTTCAGGATCGTATCGCGCCATCAAGGCGCGTAGATGAGGGGCAGTAGTCTTTGCCTTTGTGGAGGAGGTGGAAGTATGAGGATCGTTCAGCCAGAAACTGTGGTTACTAGATGTCATTTCTGTGAATGGTAATGACTTCTAGGTCGTGGTAGAGGCAAACAGTTGCTCTGATGATGGTGTATGTTGAGGTTTGTGAGTGAGTCGATAAGGATGAGTGCTGAGAGTTGGAATCCTAGCATCCGACGAAATCCAGAATGTAAATTCGTTGCCACCCAACAAAGGATCGTTCTCTACCGCTTCCTCTCGATAATTTCTCCATGACACTACGTCGTTCCACGCCCAGATTGATCACTCCCATGTTTGGGAAATCTCGCTCACAATTCCACATCTATTTCAGACCTAAATCGATAATAATATCTGATTGATCAGTAATGTAAGAAATGTCTAAATCTGCATATCGATGATATTATACTTGCTACCCGATCGGTATTCGTGTTTATGCTACAGTCTATTTTCCTTTGATCTCCTCTTACTCGATACTTACAACACTCTCAGACCTCCCGTGACGATCCCCACCAAGATGGTGAATCCAAACGGGACGATCATTCCCCAATTACTAGAGTAGACGTTTTGTTTTGATGGTCCAGCTGCGTTTGCAGGTTGAAGCGACCCTCCCACACCAGTCGTCTGAACCGCAGTTTCAGTAGCGACTGCATAGGTGATGTGAACTCTAGAAGTGATGGTCTGATACCGTGAGTAACTTTTCGTACTTGGTCAAGGTGGACTCACAGCGATGACATAGCTGGCCCCTCCAGTTGCATCCGTCGTTGCTTCACTTTGGGTCAACGTCACGTAGACTATCCCCCCATCACTTCCTTCTGTTGCGGCTGGGTTCGTAGCGGTTATAGTTACAATGACTCCTGAGAATGGGTCAGTCTCCGTATCGTGGCAGATCTTCACACACACAAACAAGCTCACCTTCAGGCTCATCTCCTGACGACTGAGTAGCAGCACCTGGATCACCCGCCGTGACGACGACCACAACAGTCTCCTCTGAATTTCCTGTCATGGTGGATCCAGCTGCATCCACACTGGTATACGGGTTTGTGACAACCTCAGTAACGGTGATCACTCCTCGGCTCGTCGCAGCAACTCCACCTATTCCACCACCATTTGTCTGTCCTGGAGATGTAGTTGGAGCTGCAGCAGAAGGTTGAGCTTGAGAAGGATTGGCCGAAGTGGTTTGTACTGTGGAAGATGGAGCAGATGGGGATACAGCGGCTGAAGCGGTAGAGACTAGACCAGATGAGATCGCCGAGGAGGGGACAATAGCGATGGACGATTGTGCTGGAGAGCTGGAAACCTCAGCCGCACTAGAGGATGCTTGTATGTTCGAGGCGATGGCAGAAGAAGTCGGAGCGGAGGTAACGGCGGAGATATCAGCCGAGGATGAGGTAATTTCTGCACTGGGAACTGCGGCGGATTGTACAGAGCTCGAGGTTTCGCTGACAGGTGTGCTCACTACCGTAGAGACCTCAGACGAAGATACTGATGAATCTATAGTTGATGAGATTGCACCAGAGCTTGTCGGAGTAACCGAGGGGATGATCGACTGAATTACGGAAGACTCTGCAGGAACCGACGTCGTACCCACTTGGGAACTCGTGATCGCCGATGATATTGGGACATCTGATGATACCAGGGATGACGCAAGTGTAGTCTCACTGGAGGAGATGGACGAAGTGATGGGTATGGTTTCAACAACAGTAGCCGCAGATGAAATCAGGGACGATGTGGAAGTTGAAGGTTCAGCGGATGGTGATGAAGAGATGGATAATTCGGTTGGTTCGGATGTTCCGGATGATGGCGTTGGCGATGGTGAGGGAGCAGTGGAGGGAATGATACTAATCTTGTCAGTTTTATTGTTATCCGAAGCTGTTCCACTCACTCCGAAGTGGTCAGGGACACAACGGCAGATGAAGTAGGTGGATTAGAAGGGAGAGTTGTCAACGGTAGTCTAGAGAAGATATCCTGCTTGAGCAGAGAAGAGGGATAGATGAAAGTGTACTTACGATATGGGTGTAGATGATATGACTGAAGCTATGATAGAACCTGGAGAGGGTCAGTCGTAAACCCATGGGAAGAGGAGTTTGACCTACTCAATTCATCTTGTCTCTTGATGAGGGTGAGGGGTGTAGCGAGTACGATCCCTGTTATCGAAAAGCACGCAGATAGTCTGTAGATCCTCATGATAGTGGGATTGTCAGTCTGATGATCATCAAGTGAAAGTAAAGAGACGAGAAAATTGTAGTCAAGGACGGTAAGGTTAGAAGGGATTCGGTAAAGAAATTGCTGTGAGATTTTGACGTCACATTGGGACGTATCTCTTTCTCTTTCACCTTTCTACCTTTCTCATTCTTACTTGTATATCATGTGTTAGTAGTCCTTCAGATCGACAGCAACTCGTTATTACAGCTGTCCATAAAGTGTAAAATAGACTCAATCAGTCATGAAGTTGGAGATTGAAGAAGCGTTCGATCCAGTGGCGTTGGGTTTCGATATAGGACCGATGGTGAGGGAGTCAACTGAGGAACTGGGTTCGGGAAAAGTCATAGCAAAGGACTGGGAATCGATGGATAGGGTGCATGAGGATGAGGGAAATCGGGAGGAGAGTATAAGTGTAAAGCAAGAAGAACAAGGAAGAGATCTGGACGATCGACGAGAGCAAGTCACCGATGGCTTACCGGATTTGGACACTCAAATCGATCTCAAGGATGAGACTGTTCACGTCGAAGAGACCAACACCGTATTCAGAGGATCTACAATCCATCCCACTCCCCTGGCTCTGGAAGCCATCATTAATGGTCAAAAGGTGTATATCGATTTCGACCTGAAAGATCCTATAGTCAAGGAAGCGATCGGGGAGTTGGAGACAGTACCCGATACTCTCACCTCTGTACCCGCTCCGGAAGATCGACCTTCCTCACCACTTCTCACCGATCTGTCTACAGTCGAATCAGTCGGTACGGTTGGATCAACGAATGGACGTCGACCACCTAGGTTCAGACTTGTCAAAAGGAAGATACCGGGAAATGCACGTCGATCTCGATTAGCTATCAAGGTGATACGACGACGACAAAGGGATTCTTCAAGTCGATCTGTATCAGCACCATCACCTCCAGTCGAACCTGAAATCAAACAACCAGTCTTGTCCCCTGGACCTCTTCGAGACGTTTTTGAAGCATTTGGAGAAGATGTTCATAATCGCATCCAAAAGGACATAAAGGAAGGAAGCTCGACAGGTAACCCATTACCTTCTTCCGTTCGAGATCTCTTTCCCGATCTATCAGATCTCACCACGGCTATCCAAATAGTCAATTCACTGAGATCACAATATGATTTACCGAAACTTATCATGAGTAGGAAGAATCGAATCGAGATGGTTCGGACAATAGCTCGAACGAGAGAATCAATTTATATTGAACTCCTATCCGCATTACTTCTCCCACAAGCTCCACTCGCTCCAATCGGTGGTATCACTAAAGCGGAAGATGGAGAAGATGAAAAACCCAAGATTTCCCTTACGCCAACCAATCTTGAGATTATGAGTAAACCATTGCGAAAGGCGTTTACGAGGGAAAAGGGGATGATCAATGCATTCCTGGCGAATGATAAGGAATTGGCATATGGTGAGCAAGGTGGGAAAGTGGTATGGCAGGGAGGAGTGGGGAGGGTGTTTGGAGCAGAAGGTGGATTCAGAGGCAAGATCTCGACAGAAGGGGATACCCATGTGTTTATAGATCAGTGAGTGGTTTGGAAGAAGATGTCATACTGGAGTTGAGCTGATTCATTCCAGTTCAAACGTCCTGTATGGTCTACTTCACTGTTTATACCCATCATCATCCACTTCTCTTCCACCTCGACATCTCCGTACCCTCTCATTACCCGCTCTCTCACTTCTCCTACGCCGAGGTCGTCCTACTCTACCAGGTACGCTACACCTAGTCGCATCATCTCCACTGAAACAAAACCTCGATCCACTCGTCCGATTAGGGTGGGAAGTATCCATACTCAAACGAGTAGAATTGTTTTCGGACGAAGTGGAAGATCCAAATGCTCTTTCGTTGATACCCAAAACGACGGATAAAGTAGGAGGAAGTGTAGGTCCAGGAGGTCCGATTGGTTTGAGGAGGTACAAGGAACAGGGAGTGGATGAGATACTACATTTGAAATTGTTACAGGCTTTAAATACCAAAGGGGAAGGAAGAGGATGTACAATGGTATTAGCCACGGGGGACGCTAAAGGTGGACAATTCAATCGGGATGGATTCGTAGGGGCTGTGAGAGAGGCATTAAGGAGGGGATGGAATGTAGAATTGTGGTCTTTCAGAGCTGGTAAGTTTGTAAAATTGGCTGTAAACGAGCTAGAAGCTTACATATCCAGGTCTGTCTAGAGCGTGGAAGGAGTATGGGAAGAAGGAAAGATGGTTTGATGAAGGCAGATTCAATATCTATACCATGGACGAATGGGCAGAACAGCTGGTGGAAGTCGTGGATGGGTATGAAGCAGAAATGTAGGTAAACATCATACATACGCATCAAGACAACCACGACAAATGACCTCTTGTTCGTCCCATAGTACTCTGACAGTATCGATGGATTCTAATAAGGATGATCTGTCACTCTCATCCCCGTTAACCTTTCCTAGGAAAGCATCTATGTTATGTCTTGCTTTGTCCACCGCTCTTAATCGATCTTGACATAGCTCTCGCAGGGTCGATCTGACTTTTTGCTCATTCTCCTCGGACACGAACGTTATCGTTCCTTGACTGATCGGTTTGAGCTTGTTCGACGAGATCTCATCGAGATACAATACTCGCAAAGTCATGAGTAGACCATGACTCGCTTCGTACTGTGGATATGGGTGTAGTGTATTTTGTCTAAACGTTGGCTTGATCCGTGAAACTGTAGGAAGACTTACTCCCAACATCCAATCTTTGTCAATCCCTCTTTCTTCTCTTCACTCCCTCTATGCTTCCACAATTCCTCGATTTCTTCAGACATATCTACCGAGCTATACCTCATCCCACTCCATCCTCCTCCTTCGTCTTTACTCACTTCGCGTGGTCGCTCTGCGAATCCGTATTCTGCCCAGATTTCCGTATTACAATGACCATGATACTGAAATCTTAATTCATCCCCTTGCGATATCCCAGATTCTGGTGCTACTAATGTGAATCCAATCTTTCCTGGAATCAGGTGTGGTGTAAGGTTAGAAGTGGTGGTGCGACGACGGGGATGAGGGTTGAGTGTGTATGGAGAAGATACCTGACGGGGTTTGGGGATACAAAGGTGTGGAGTTGAGGAATGGTTGACGAGGTCGAGTATAGGTACCAATGAATGGTTGTATAGCTCTGTAGAGCCTGATAGACCGAGAGGGAGGGAGACAGATCGGGTGTTTACTGATACAATTCAGCTATATAGATGTGAATAGATATAGGTACTTGCCATTCAACCATGCCCACAAGATGTCGTCTGTAGATATCGCTTCAATCAGGTTCTGAAACTTGAAAGGCTCTTCGTCGCGCTGGAGGATCAGCAGTGGGTTTGGGATTGATTGACTTACCAGGATACGCTGAATAATATCCAGGTCCACATCGTACCTCTCTTTCACCTTCGTGACATTTCGCTTAGCGGCCGTTGGTACAAGCTCGAAAAGGTTATTGAGCCTCTTCCAGCTCTCCAAGTCTAGTTTGGCATCTCCAGACGGTTCTGCTTCATCCTTGGCCTTTTCCTTCCCTTTACCGGTAGACCTCGGTGTAGTAGGCTCCACGACCCATGTCAATGGATGCCAAGGTCGGAAATCTGCCGGTATACTCTTCAGGTATACCTCCCAATCACTCTTATGTCGGTTCACCTTATCCCTCGTCAGAGCCAAATGAAGAGTAAGTGATTGAGTGGTATTAAGAGGTTGATGTAAGGGTGGGTCTATACTTGTAGAAGTACGGCGTTTCTTGGATGTATGATCTCGATCCCCTTGTGGGAATAAATGTGAGGGGATAGTATTGAGCGGACTGTTGAGGAGAGTCAGAGGGTTGAGGAGGGCAAGAGCGGGAATGATCAAGAGGGGTTCTTCAGCCTGATCTATCAATATAATGTGATGTGATGTATTTGGCCGAATAGGTGAATCTCACCTTCTTGGATGATGTAGCTACAAGACCACGACCTGCACCTGGTCGCTGTGAGCTCAGTGTGCTCTCAGTAGGTGTGTACTTACCCTCGACGTCTTTCCAAATGACATTACATTCAAACCCTTGGAACGTCTTGCCCCAATCGACCAATTCTTTCCATTGTTTTTCAATGTTACCCATCTGTTGACCCTCTCACTCTGACTCTCCCTACTCCTGAGTGTTGAGCTGCTACCTTGTATTGTAGGATGATATGGTTGTAAATAAAGGATTATGATTCAAAACAACAAATCATTGGAATGCGGAGTCTCCATTCGTCATTCAACTTGATTCTTCAGATTCTATCAATATTCCATGCATCAACTATATCTCCAACATCAAGCAAGTCGTTAGTATCTACAAGTAAGACGATCTAGAGGTCATCCGGATCGACCCTCACCACAAAAAGTCAAGAGGACCAACCAGAGCATTCTCAGAAATCACCTAGTTCATCATGCACGATCCTAATGCGGATACCGAGTTGTGAGTATCCAAGTCCCTTCCCACTCGGTGTGTCTACTAAGGCGTACGCAGTAACGACGCCCTTCGAGCTCACGGTATCTTACCACCTAAACCTCCATCTCGAGAACCATCACCTGATATCCCCCATATCACCCATACCGATGCCATCTCTGCCATAGCCAGTACTGCGACTCCTGATCAATTATCTCAATTACTCCAAGGTGACGGACTTGATTCAGATGATGAACGTGTTTTCGAGAGTTATAGGAGGAAAAGGTTGAATGAATTGGTGAAAGAGGAGAAAAGAGGTAGATTTGGAAGTATGGAAGGATTATCAAGGGAAGATTTCGTGAGGGAAGTGACGGAAGGTAGTAAAGTTTCGAGTTATAATGATGAGGAGGAGAAGCAAGAGGGTAATACGAGTGTATTGGATGATGATGAGGAAGAAGACTTTTCAAGTCCGGTAGATAAACAAGGGAGGTTAAGAGGGACAGGTGTAGTCGTATTCTTATACAAAGATTCGTGAGTTTCCAAAGAAGAGCTCTCTAGATCTATATCAACTGAACATTTCCCTTAGTATCCCACTAAGTCAACATCTCCGACCATTATTACAAAAGATCGCTGCGGCACATCCATCCTCAAAGTTCCTCAGTATTCCAGCAGGGATGTGTATACCGAATTATCCAGATAAAAACGTACCGACTTTACTCATCTATCGAAATGGAGAAATCACTGGGAATGTAGTCGCAGGTCAAGGTTTGAGGGGTA
>JALPCA010000416.1:0-11791 GCA_026538345.1 Cryptococcus sp. GC_Crypt_4 | reverse complement strand
GACCTGATCCATCATTGGCATTTGTTGATTTTGTTGCGATTGCTGCTGCTGCATGGGGAGCTGTTGATTACCATACTGAGGTGTGTTTTGTACCTGTCCAGCTTGGCTAGGCGGGCGGGGTTGATTCTGACCATACTGAAATTGGGAAGGTTGATGCAGTTGCTGTAGATTCTGTTGATGTTGTTGAAACTGCTGTTGGGGGTTCTGCTGGTTCTGTTGATTTTGTTGATTCTGCTGAAACTGTATAGGCTGTGCAGACTGATTCGCAAACTGCTGATACGCTTGTTGTTGTTGCTGATGCTGCTGCTGAGCCTGTTGCTGCTGTAATTGAAGCTGTGCCGCTTGCTGCTGTTGCTGCAGGTAGATCTGCTGGGCATGTTGTTGTAACTGCTGTTGATGCTGCTGAACACTCGGGGAAATGACGGGTTGCGCGGCGTTCAACTGTTGCAATTGTGCTTGCGTCAAAGGCATCGGCTGAGGTGGTTGCAGACTCTGAGGGGGCTGTATTGGTTGCTGTTGCTGTTGAGGTTGTTGCTGCGGTTGTTGAATTTGCTGGGGCATTGTAACCTGCTGTTGACCCTGATTGACCTGACGTAGTTGTACAGGTATCGGTGTATTCTATCGTATATCAGCATTTAAGTGTCTGAGAATAAGCTGCACGCACTATACAGACAGCTCCCATGAGACGAGGCTGACTGTTTCCAGACGTATTCGTTCCCGCAGTAGCAAATAGCAGGATACCCCGATCAGGTTGACCTCCCGCAGTGATCGGTACAATGGCCATATTTCCCTTCATATATAGGCTTTGGACGAGTGACTGATACCGGACAGCGTTGTTTGAGTCAGAGCCCGTAGCGGGTGTGACGAGGATCATGGGCATTCGATACTGCTTGGCATATGTTTGTAGCTCTAAAGCGTTCATTTGGCGCATATACGTAACTCGAAGTTCTACCACGTGTCAACTGATGGTTCGAAGACATACAACGTTACTCACCGGTGGTCCACAGTTGAACCTGGTACTCTGCGATGGATGCGGGGTTCGTCGCATTGAAGGGGTATGTGTCGATCGCAAGCTTGACTACAAGATTTCAGCGAGGGATCTCACAAAGTCAATAAAACTCACAAGTAATCGCTTGCCCATTAGCACCCGGGATATCCCATGCTAGTACACCCGACCACACCTTTGCCGGCTTCAAAGGTCCTTGTCCCTGATTCTGATTCTGGGGTGTGACCGATTGTGTTGTAGGAGGATTATTACCCATACCCATCCCATTATGTCCCTGACCGAACGCGCTTTGTTGCTGAGTCGCCTGCTGCTGTGTAGCTTGTTGCTGCTGTTTGACAGCTGCAGCAATCATTTGATCCACATTCGCTTGAACCCCACTAGTGTTGCCTTGACCAGCTGCATTAGCTTGATTCTGCCGTTGTTGCTGTTGTTGCAATAACATGAGATGTTTGAATTGCTGTAGTGCTGGATTGTTCAAGTCGATCTGACCGGATTGCGCGGCTTTCATGATACTAGACAGAAGTGCAGGACTGATAGGATTACTTTTACCGTCGGTCGTACGCGAAGCTTGGGCTTGTAAGTGTCGTAACGCTTGTTGTTGCATCATGAACTGCTGTTTCTGTGCAGCCACTGCAGCGGCATTGGAATCATTGGAGGGTATCGAAGCAGGCATGGCGTTGTCAGATGGTATCGTCATTGGAGGTGCTGCAACAGGCGATGGAACGGATGCTACCAGGATATGAGTGCCCGATAGCGATATACCAAGTACGCCAAACGCACCTTGATCGATAGTGAACCCGCTCAAGCGGAGCTCCACGTCAGGTGGTAAGCCAAACCAGACTTCATCTGGAGAACCGTCCGAGACCTGGAGAAGATTAGCAACATATTCACAAAGGCGAAGCGAGATCTACCATTTCAGACAGGGCCTGGATCCTCTTCCGTACCCCCGAAATCCTATTACCACTTCCGCACGCGACCGACGAGCATCTCAAACTTCTCTTCTTGGTTCGCTTCTCCAGATTGCCCCACCTATCACCAAAGATAGCAGCATTGTCGTTCAGCAGAGGGCTATATCCGGATTTGCCGATGACTACTACCAGATGATTATGCTGTATAGAGGTGACCGAGCCATCCACCGGGGCTATGAACATCTCCTCAAGCAGATTATGGCTGTTTTGAGGGGTAAACGAAGACCAAGATACCGGAGGTGCCGACATCGATTGGGCTACAGAGGGCGTGCCGAAGAGCTATCGCGATGAGTACTAGCCCTATGGCAACATAGACGAACTCACGTCTACAGCGGAGAACAAGCTTTCTAACAATTCCTCCTCACTGGAACCATCCCTCCACATTCCTTCTTGTGTATCACTGATTGGACCTCCATCTCCAAAAACCGGCCAAGGGATTTGTGATATCTGTCCAGACCCATCTGACGCGAAATACTTCACGAGTTTCGGTAGAGATGTCAAGAACGTTGATGGTTTTTCGAAATCCAGTCTTTGTCCTTGTCGACTTGTCGAGCACGCCGTTATCACGACGCTTAATCTCAGCTATTCATTATCAGCGTTCCTCTTGTACTGTACGTTGACAGTGCACTTACGTGATCTTCTCCATGATATTTGTCCATTAACCGCTGTACAAGCTTGTGAATGACCCCATCATGTTCGATAAGCTTGTTATAGGTCTCTCTAGCGATTGTATTCGGGTCAAAAACAAAGACACCTAGATGTTGTGATTTCCGCGTAGATGTCGAACCTGATGCCTCTGGCTGATCGACATTCATCTTGAGCTGTCTTTTTCCTCTGTGCTCATGAACGAAGAGGCTCTACAAGATAAAGGCCGTTTCGAGCTTGAGCGGACGATAAAGAGAATGCAAGATGGATCAGAAGCATAAAGGGGTCATTCAAGGTATTTTCCGGCGGAACAATCAATATCCGGATCCGACAACAAGCTACGACCGTGTATCATTATAATGCATTCTCGGTCGCCCTTTGTCACTTGGTCCATGGCAGAGAGGGAAAAACTTAACGGCATCGACGATGAAAATGATGGAGACATACTATATATAGTATAGTAACATTCCCGAGACCAGACGCGGAACACTTGTATCGACCAGCCCAAGATGGGTGAGTGACGTTTAACTCCTTTGAGGTGGGCTGATATCGATATAGAGGCCACAATACTACGGGGTGAGCTGGTCATGGCTACGAAAATGGAAAACCCGCTGACTGATTACCTCTAGGTCTCAATGACAAGCTGTATGTCGCCCAGACCGTGGTCCACCGAATACCCACTGACCAATTCAGATATGACCGCCGGAAGGCGGCTGCAGTCGACCTCGAGAAGTCAGTAGAGACTCTCCAAGCAAGCGGTCATGCGACTAATCATTCAACAGGCTCGTACTGTCTTCTGATATGCCAAGAATCTCTTCCATAATAGATCAATTATGCGGGATGTTTACCTCGACAACAGCTCCTTTACATTCGAGAAATGGAGGTATGTCCATATTGCGAGAAGGGTAGGCGGAGGTTGACAACCCTAGGTCTGATCGGTCTTGCTGCTACAGCTATCGCACTCGGACAGGACTTCTCACCATTTCTCGGTACTATCATACCACCTATCTTATCTTGTTTTCAAGACCCAGAGAGCAGACTGAGGTATCATGCTTGTGAAAGCTTATATAACATGTGAGCTCTTACAGACTCGTTTCCAAGGTCGTAAGCTGATGACACATCAGTGCCAAAGTTAGCAAAGGGGAAATCTTGGTCCATTTCAACGAAATCTTCGATGCACTTAGCAAGGTAACCTTTTCGTCTCGCTCTACTGCAGAGCTGACATTCTAGCTCTCGTCCGACTCAGAAGCGTCGGTCAAGAATGGAGCAGAACTTCTCGATCGTCTCATGAAGGATATCGTCGCGGAAGCTGCCCCGAATTACGTGTCAATATACCCCAGCAACGTCAACTCAGGTCCACCGAAGCTAGAAGGACTGGCCATACAAGATCACCGAGAGGACAAGGACGACCTCAATGAAGATATGGTAGAGGAAGACAAGAGAGCATTCTCCCTAGCAAGGTTCATACCGCTCCTTTCGGAGAGGGTTTATGTCATCTCGCCATACACGCGAATGCACTTGGTCTCCTGGTTGATGGTCTTGGATTCTGTACCAGATCTGGAGTTGGTTGCTTGGCTACCTGAGTTCTTGGATGGCCTTCTGTAAGTTTATTGATCTCAACCACGACTGCTATTGACTGTATTAGGAAATACCTCGCAGATCAAAATGTCGATGTCAGATTAGCCACAGAGAATGTTTTGGCGGAGTTTCTGAGAGAAATCAAATATATCGCTCAAGTCCAAGAAAAGCAGCACGATTCTGACAAGCAGAGACGAGAAGCGAACTCGATCAGGCGAAGAGGTAGCAAGCAGACTATGGAATCGAGTCTCACAGATGGTGCAGATGAAGCAGTGGTAGACGAGGAAGATGGCGTAGAAGCGGACAATTATGGACAATCATACATTGATGGTGGTGAAGAACATGAATGGGAGGGAGAAGGTGCAGGCGCTTGGGTACCAGGACAGGGTGTCTATGTGGATCATGCGGCTATCATGGATATAATCATACAGCATCTGTCATATCCTGGTGAGTATAAGCCTTTCGCTGAAACGCAGAGCTTACGATACCATAGATGAGCTGGTACAATCGACTGCGATGGAGTGGATACTCACTTTCCTTGAATTCGCTCAGAGCACGGTTGTGGCGTTCACACCTCGAATCGTTCCTGCCATCTTGCCAAACCTTGCATCTTCTCAGTGAGTAGCTCGAATTGACATCGTTTGTTGTTCACCAAGCTGACACCACTCAGTCGTCATATCAAGATGGCAGCTCATGAGACCAATGGCAATCTATATCGAGTGATCCAGTCTCTCTCCCTTCAAGTACTGCAACCCTCGCCACAAACAGCTAGTACCGTTACTGCTCTGCCACAAACAATGGGAGCAATCCCACCACCAACCGCAGCTACTTTCCAAACAAATGTGGGTTCACCACCTGCAACATCGAATATTGCAGGATCATCCCCCGTGCCTATCCGAAAGGATTTCGCTCAGACCGAAACCTCAGATCCAGCGGCTACAGCAGGCAAGACTGTCAATGATCCTCTTGATATTTCCACTGTCGCGTCACCCCCAAATACAGCCAAACCTATTCCTCCGGCAGGCAGCGGTACCATCTCGACATCTCATAGCGCTAGTAACGTATCGACTGTCAAATCCAAACCCTCACAGACTATTCCATCATCAGACCCTGTCACACCAATACAAGCAGAATTCCCTCTTTCAGTCAAGACGAAATCGAGACCTGACTCACCTGGATCTCATCAAAAGGAGAAGGAACAAGGGCAAGGGCAAAATCAACCTATGCCAATGTCTCCGAATACCGATACGATTGGAGATGATGATCCGTTTGATGTTAGGGAGACTGTCAATGTGTTGACATTACAGTTTTTGAGTGATCATGCGGAAACGAGAATAGCTGCGCTGGAATGGCTACTTATGTTGCATTTGAAAGCGCCTACCAAGGTAAGTCATGGAATGATCCGCTCGGATTGAGCTAAGACGGGCAGATCCTATCACGCGAAAGTGGGACGTTCCCAGCACTTCTGAAAACACTGTCAGATCCCTCTGAAGACGTAAATTGGGATCTCTGAAGGGTCATCAACTGACACGCACAGGTGGTCAAACATGATCTGCAGCTACTAGCGCAGATATCTGCTTCGTCGGAAGATTTCTACTTCACGAGCTTCATGAAGAATGTCTTGGAGCTATTCAGCACCGACAGAAGGTTGCTTGAGACAAGAGGAAGCTTGATCATTCGACAACTCTGTTTGCACCTCAACGCCGAGAGGATATTCAGGACGATAGCGGAAATTCTGGAGAAAGATGATGTGAGCTAAAAGGACTCCACATTGAGACATCTCAACTAACTCTTGGAAGGACCTTGAATTTGCGAGTATGATGGTGGTTAAACTCAATATGATTCTCATCACTTCACCTGAATTATCGGATTTCCGACGTCGATTGAAGAATCTGGAATCGAAAGACGGTCAAATGCTATTCTCGTCGCTATACCGATCATGGTGTCATAATGCTGTAGCAGTATTTGCCCTCTGTCTTCTTGCTCAGGCATATGAGCATGCGTCGAACCTGCTGCAAATCTTGTGAGTACGCATAATAAGCCTGAGAGATTGTGCTGAATTCTATAGCGCCGATCTAGAACTGACTGTGTCCCTTCTGGTGCAGATTGACAAATTGGTCATGCTTATTGAATCACCTGTCTTTACAAGTGAGAATCCCCTTAGACCTCCGCGGCTCGAGCTGACGATTCAGATCTTCGATTACAACTCCTCGAACCCGACAAATACCCGTTCCTACCGAAATGTCTGTATGGACTACTTATGATCTTGCCTCAGAGTTCGGCTTTCGTCTCACTACGAGCAAGATTGTCGGTCGTGCAATCGGCCGGATATGTTCCGCAACCTACCAAATCGGCGCCAACATCATTCTCTGCTGCCACAGCCGCTACTAGATCTAAGCTAGGGAACAAGGATGAGATCAAGTGGACAGAGTTATTGTCCCGTGAGTTTGATAAGGATCCGGTCCACACCGATACTGATATAATGTAGACTTTCGAAGTGTCCAAGCTAGACATGAGAAAGCCCGACGACAACTACATTCCACCGACTTGGCATCATTATCCTCCGTGCACTACTCTTCACCCTCACAAACTATGAACTCGGGGCCACCAACCGCTACACTCGGATCTTCTGCTCAATTACCAAAAACAGCCACCATGAAGAAGAAATCTGGAAGCACAGGTGCTAGATTGAGTAGCGGTATGTCGCCCTTGAATCCCAAAAGAGGTTCAGTCAGCGGGTCTACTGGCGGCGTCATCAGTCCTGGAGTCAGTATTGGAGGTGCTGTAGCAAGTATGAATGCGCAACAAGTGTTCGGAGGAGTTAGGCCAGTCTCACCTCCAGCAGGAAGGAGGAGATTGTTAGGTGGAATGAAGAAGCCCTCAGGATCGATGAAGGAGGTTTGAGGCAAAGAGTTTGCGTCATTTAATGTATGCATGGTATAGATACTTTATTTTGAATTGGCTTCTGATCTTCACAACTGGTTTATTTAGGTCCCTTGACAATCTTGCTCTCCTCTCTTGAGGCATAGCCTGTCCAACTCTGTGGATCGTAAGTATTAGCATCAACTGGGAGACAATCGGACCTACCTCATCATAGATACTACTCTTCATCTTTGTGCCCTCTTCCTCTCTGATCATCTCGTTGGCTAACCACCCTATCCCTGCCGTCATCCCGCTTCCACAACTAAAGACGATATTCTTATCCCCTTTAGCCAATTCATTCCATCTATCTTGCCCGCCAACAGCTTCTACCAATACTTCTTTCAGCTCTTTAGGTGATTTGTACGATGAAAAGGGTTTTGAATCAGATGCGGGGTGTAGATAATTGACGAAAGGAGCAGGGAGGGAATTGGGTATATGCCCAGACGACAGTCCAGGTCGAGGTTCAGGTGCTGTTCCTTCGTATCTGCTTGGTTAGCGTTGGCGTAGTATGTGGAACTCACCTGGCTTTGGGTCTTGCGTCAAGGATGATCTCGGCATGTTTATCCTCTGGACTTAAATTTGAATTCTCGACGATCTGCTCATAAGCTGAAGATGTCAGCTGTACTCATCCAGATCTTATACACCACTTACACCTGACAAGATCAGGATTCGGATCTTTCGCTGTTGTATACTCGCTTTCACCCATAATTCCAACTTCGCCAACTTCCGTTTCATTCCCTTCTTCGATCCATCGAGGTAGACCTCCATCCAAAGCTGAAACTTTATCATGACCAAGAGCTTTAAATGTATATACACCTCTTGGTGAGGAGAAGATCCCATGGGTATCATAAAGAACAACATGAGTTTCATCCGTGATACCTAGTTTTTCTATTCTCATCAGCTCCGTTCGAGATCACCCCGTAAGATCTGACTTACGGACTGCCGATGTAAAGACCTCTTTAGACGGTAACATGTGAGTCAAACTCAGTGGGTTCTTGCTGATCTCCAATTCAGCAACTTCATCCAGGTCAAAGCGTAATGCGCCCGGGATCCTTGGTCCAGATAGGTATTCAGCCATCGCAGATCGATTTGAGTTTGGCATGTGCCATGATACGTCTAGGGACACAGTGGTCGACTGGGAAATCGATCAGGCCTGATCTTGTACCAAGGGTGACTCACCTTGGGGAGTTTCTTGAATTCAGCTGGAGTGATCAACAGGGGTACTTTGACTGGCGCTGAGACCGACATGCTTCGAGAGAATAAGCGATTGGTTTGCAGTGAGAATCTCATGACTACAAATGTTGAAATGGTCAAAGTCAGATCTAGACGACTGTCGATAAGAGATCTGGTTCTTGACAACATCGAACTTCGGCTAAAGCCGTAGCCGTCTATAGCATCTATCATCTGTAAATACTCGTAATGCACATAATGTTTCGCGGACGGAAGCTAATTTTGGGTGTAACTCTGTACCAGAAATCTGCTTCCGTCCACGAAACGTTTTGTGGGATACGAGTACAACAAACTACAACATCCCTTCTACACCTAATGCGATCAACAGCTTGGCTAAGAATGACACTTTTCTATCCTCTCTCTTCCATGTTTCCGCCCCTACGTTGACAGTATCCTTGTCTAATGCTTTGATCTCTTGTCCGAGCGCTCTTCTCAGTGAAGGTGAGGAAGTGGTCAAAATTAGCGATAGTTCTGTATCCAGTGTGAGAGATCGGGTCGAAAGGTTAGATGAACCGATGAATGTCATGAATGGGTTGGCTTTCTTTGTTGATAGCCAGATTCCTACACAACACCATCAGCCATGGTTTGTGTCGTCTGAATCTAACACTCACCCTTGGAATGATAAGTCCATCCCTCCTTCTCCCATTCCTTCAACCTCACACCAGTCTCCATCGCCGATTGCCATAATCGATTCTTACTCTTGGCATCTTGCCAGAAACGACTTTCCAGCAGTGTGTATCCCTCTGGTATAAGTCTTGAAAAGCCCTTCGATCCGAAGAACCCATTGGCTTTCGGAGATGCTGCAATGATCCTGACAGGCGCTGGGGAGTCGATGACCGCTTTTTTATACTCTTTGTATAGTCCGAAGTATCCGCTCGTGAGTTCTACCGAGACCTTATTCTCCTCATCCGTGACATGCGATTCCTTCACTGCATTCCAGACTTTTCCTAGTGCAGCTTCCTCTTCTTTCAGCCCAAGAACTCCAGATTGTATTACCGGCCAGAACCAAGTATCGACGTCAACCCTTCTTAGTCTGTTTGCATTACCCATCCTCCACGAGTTTTGAAACGCTGTCAATGTTGCCAAGGCGTGTGTTTGGAATGCTCTTGGATGGACAGATTGAGTTGGCCAGACTAGAGAAGCGGTACCAAAGAACTTCGATGTTTTGGGAGGCGTAGGTAGACGAACAGTGTAGTGACGGGATAGGGATGGAGGAGGAGAAGGCGATAAGAGATATGAATACTGTGAGAACAGTCTGGTCAACGATGACAGATAGGATAATAGCGTTATGTGTGATTTGAAGTGAATATATCGATCCTGTCGATTTGTAAAGTATGATCCAGCTAGGTTTGCCCTGCCAAAGATGTAAGACTATGCCGTATAGTGAAAGATGTCAAGACTTACCCGCTGATAATCACCTCGTCATCTACACAATACCACTTTCCGTGCCACGTACCCCATCCTTCGTCATATCTAGCAGGAACTATCCTCTCCATGATCCCCTTCAACTTTGGTGATCGATATAACCATACTTCACATCGATCAGAGTAATTCTCCAAGAGAGGGAGCAAAAGGTGAGCGGTGGAGGGGGGATGCTCCGCCGATTCTGACAATCTCGTCGCACGATGATAATCCAGAATAACGGTAACTCGTAAGTGAGGATGAGTTTTGAGAGCAGTATGTATAGCTTCCACCTGATTTTGGTCAGCTCGACAGGCCCCCTTTACAGTATATTCGACCTACAAGTTCAGTCTCCTCTGCTCCAATATACAAACTACTGATGATAATTCGCCGCTTGGCCCTCTTTATAATCTCCAGCAATTTTGCATAAAACTCCTTTGGTGAAGTCAAGACTGAAATCTCATCCCCTCGAGCTCCAAAAACTGGCTGTGAAGAGGACAAAGCTCCAGCAAGATCCTCAAATGCAGCACTCGGATGTGGAATCGACGGTATCGAACTTCTCGGTGGACTTGTTACCGTTGAATTGAATCGGACACCAAAGATCACACGAGGTGGAAACGAACATATCGGTTGAGTTCGCCAGATTCCATGACTAAAGCTCGCAGGTAGTCTCGATGGTCCAGCTGTAGCGTTCGGTGCTGCCCTTAAGACATTGAGCGAGATTCTATTCATCTGAATGATAGTGAGTGATAACCTTGAATCTATCAGAATTATTGTTGAGCGTGGGTAGCCGTGCCGACGGAATACCACGTGGGAAAAAGCGCTGATCGCCGACTGCCACTCTCGCGGTAGAGATGATCATGTCGTCACCATGGGGATTGATGAGGAGACCCCATTCACCATTCACCCATTCATTGTGATATCCTATTATCGGCATCGTACAAAGGGAACACTCAGTCACAAGTCATCAACAGCGAGATATCCTATCTGTCACTCATCATACCCTACATGACCACCTCCTCAACAGCTCAATTCCTATAGACACTGTACAAACTCCTGCGGCCGAGATGTCGTTCCCCTACCTGGCCAAGACTACGTGAGTCGTTGCACCTATGATCCGCGACCAAAGCTGACATTGTCTCCCTCTCCAATTTCTCAACCTCGCAACGTCCTCCTTCTGCCGTACAGACTCAAATACAAGTCACCCCATGCTACCGATCTGTCCTTCGCCAAAGATGAAACGTGAGGGAGCATGCGAAGAAGGAGAATCGCTCGTTGACCTTAAAATAGGATCCGCGTAACCGGTCCATCGGACGATGATGAGGATTGGCTAGTAGGAGAGGCCCTAGACGGGTCAAAGTCGGGTGGTTTCCCTAAAGTGAGTCGTTAATCTTACTAAACAGCATTCTAGTATTGAGATTATCAGGACTTCATAGTGCCTATTGAAGGTGAAGCAGAAGTAGAAGATTCTCAGAACGATAGTGTTGATGCTCCTACTTCTGAGCCGGCTAAGTCTCAAGAAGTTCCAACTGAAGATCTACCGCCCGTATCAGTCACAGCTCCAGTTCCTCCTTCCCCTAAACCCGAACCTGCTACTCTACCTCAGCCCTCTCCGGCTCCCGCTCCTGTCGCAGCTGCACCACCTCCAACCGCTCCAGCCCAGGCTACTCCATCCTCTCCTCCTCGGGCTCAAGTATCTAATACTCCTGCCGATCCTGACGCGACACCTCCCAAGTCTATGAAGGATCGACTAGCGTTCTTCGCCGCTGCGCAAAACAAGGCATCTCCCCCTCCGCCTATCAAGCCAAAGCCAGCTATTGGAGGTCTTACAGGGAGTCAGAGACAGAAATTGAGACAAGAGGAGGAGGCCAAAGAACGAGAAGCAGGGGGTCAAGCAGAAAGTGAGCACGTAAAGGTAGAGACGACTCCGTCTGCTCCTGTAGTAGCCTCCAATGCCAGTAACGAGCGACCCGCTGTAGAAAGTGCAGAGGACAAATCTCAGGGATTGTCAGCATCTGATGCTGCTAGCTCAATTGGAGCG
>JALPCA010000415.1:0-11816 GCA_026538345.1 Cryptococcus sp. GC_Crypt_4 | reverse complement strand
GAAGATGATCCCAGTCTGCTGGGAACTCTGTCAAAGTTCACTCTGTTCGAGACCAAAAGGTATGTTACTCGCTCCCTTGTTTTCAACGCCTCTTCATCGCTTAATATGCATGTTGAACACGTTTCAAAATCTCTGGCTGATGCTTCATAGTCGATTTTACATCACTGCCTCGACTTCGAACACACATAGAGTCCTCAAGATCGATCGAACGGATCCGAATACACTCAACGTGACCGAAGATGCAACGACTTATGATGATACAGAGCTGGACCTTTTACTGCGAATGGTCCAAGATGGAAATAAGAGTCAAGGTGGTCTAGAGAAGGTCGCAGAGTTCCAGTGAGTCCATAACGACTCGCAAAGATGTGCCTCTAACGGGGATCTAGCGGGATAGTCGGCTTTGTCAGATTTACAGCAGGATGGTATTTGATCTTGGTAAATAAGAGGTCTGTGGTAGGTTTGTTGGGAGGCCACTACAGTAAGCTTTGTCTAATTTGGATCTTTCAAGCCGTAGATCAAACTGATATACCAGTCTATCATTGTGATGAGACAACCGTAAGTCTGACTCCTCGTGGCAATGTCAAGCTGAATTGAGCAGCTTATCACGATTGCAAGCAAAGCTGAAAGAACCGCACAAGAGACCAAGTATTTATACTGTCATTCGATACCAGGCGATAGCTAAACCTTCCTTAGATTACTCAATACATTTCAACAAGTCGATCTGACCAAGAACTTTTATTTTTCGTTTGTACCTCGCCTCATGACGATATCCAATCTAACTAAATTCAGCTATTCTTACGATATCACGAATACTCTCCAAACGAATCTCACAGTATCGTCGTCGAATCGTCGTTGGAATACTCGATACATGTGGAATCATCATTTACTATCACCCGCATTCGATTTAGACGAACCGAGAGAAAAGAGTCGATGGGTGTTACCGCTGATACACGGATTTGTGGACCAAGCCAGTCAGTCAATCTTATCTTGCCTCCCTACACATTTTGGCATGAGACTGACGTCAATATAGAAATCAATGTGTTTACAAGGACAGTATACCTCACTCTGATCGCCAGGCGGTCGAGGCATTATGCTGGGGCTCGATTTCTGACCCGAGGAGCAAATGAGGATGTGAGTGGATCCTTGGACAGATGAAGTTAAAGTAGACCTGTCGTTAATCCATCAATAGGGCCATGTCGGTAATGAAGTGGAGACTGAGCAGATGTGAGTTGACAGCGCTCCCCATTACCCGCCCGAAGCTGATCGTGCAAGCGTATCCGAACCCCTGGCTACATCTTTCGGGGCCAATGCTACCAGGTCTCAAGCACATCCATTCAATAGCTCGGAGTACGGTGGATACACAAGTTTCGTCCAATACCGAGGTAGTATACCAGTCATGTGGCATCAAGAGAGTACACAATTGACAGCAAGACCTCCAATCGAGAGTGAGTGCTCAAGAATGCACCATTGGCAGAATGACTTTGCTTATATGATTTAGTCACCATTAAGGACCCGTTCTATACACCCGCAGCCAAACATTTCGATGATCTACTAGGCCGTTATGGAGCACCAATCTTCATCCTGAACCTGATTAAAGCAAGAGAAAGTCAACCTAGGGAGATGAAACTCTTATTCGAGTATGATCAATGCGTGACATACTTGAATCAGTTCTTACCGGAAGGCAAAAAGATGAGGTATATCGCGTGGGACATGTCACAAGCTGCAAAGAGGTATGTTGCGAATGGGAGCCCTTACACGAACCTCCCGCTGATCACACTTAGCGGTCATCAAGATGTTATGGGCGTTTTGGAAGATATCTGTGAAGAGTCTATACAAGCTACCAACTTCTTCCATGGAGGACCAGCACGCGATCAAGTTGAGTGAGTTGTACAATACATACGCTCTGAACGATCTGACATACAATCAGGCAAGGTGCCACAAGACGAGAAGGACCTTTGTTGCAACATGGCATCCTGCGAGTGAATTGTGTGGACTGTCTGGACAGGACGAATGCGGCACAGTTTGCGATTGCGAAGCGTGCCTTCGGGCACCAGCTATATGCTCTCGGGCTTTTGGCTACGCCTTACCTGCCATTCGCGTGTGATGCAGTAGACGTTCTCACGGAGGTCAGTGTGCTATGACTATTGAGTATAACAAAGCTGACTCCGCGTAGATGTATCACGACCACGGTGATAGTGAGCTTCGCTGTGTGTCAGATCGACAAAAATTGACGATGTATCAGCTCTGGCTTGGCAATATACAGGTAGTGCCCTGGTCAATAGAGTCGATACATATCGAAGGACTAAAGCGACTCAATGGAGTAGTCATTCTCGGGACCTTCTGGAAAATATACGGCGATTCTACAACAACTCGATGCTGGATGCAGACAAGCAGGCTGCAATCAACCTTTTCGTATGCCAAAAAAGAGTTTTATGTTCTTCCGCTGACTTCGACTAGCTTGGAGTGGAACCGAATCTACAACAAACTTACCAAGCTGCGCGACCACATTATCGGCAATGGTTTACCCCGTCACATCTGCTGGATCCGACAGTCGACGAGCTTGCGCCCCTCAATCAAGTTTTCAAGGACTACTATAGGCCGCATATCCTATCCCAATTCACACGGTTATACGCTTTCACCATGAATTCTACGAGTCGGTTTGCAATGTGAGTCGATACAAACACTTGAAGTACGGACCTAACTTGTGCAGTAAACCTAAGAACGAAATATATACAAGTCCGTTTGAATCACGTTTACCGGCAGAACTCGCTTCTCCGACTCAAGCCTCCACCCAGTGAGTTTCTCTGGTCGCCCGTATCCAAAGAACGATCAGCTGACCGATGGCAGAACAAGGCGAAGCGCCAGGCGATGGGCGGATTCGACTGCTCCGCTTGATACGACGACATCTGAGAAGACCGGTCAGTCGACCCCATTTCGAGCAGATCCACATCCTTTGGAAAACTTGGTCGCCTCGTTACTTGAACCCACAGACATGGATCAACGTATCCAGGAATACGACTGGTCAGCTTCAAACTCCTTTTCGGCGGGACATCCAAGCTGATTGGGAATAGGTATATGAGATATCCCACTACTGACCTTTCTGCACAGAGTCTGGCGGAAGAAAAAGATTTGAGGTTGTATGTTCGAGCAGCGAGGATAGCAGAAGGAGAGAATATAGATCAGTTGTTGGCGACGAACGCGGATGGCGGAGCGTTGGGGAATACAGCAGGATGGGGCCTTATAGCGAATGATGAGACGGTGAAAGCGAACGCTCAATTCTATGAGAATTGGCTGAAGGCATGAGGGCTGATTCTCATTGCGTATTGGCGTAGAAGATACGTTTGTACAAGTTTAACGTGTTGTAAATTAGTTGTATCGCGCTCCTTTACGTATATAGCTACTAGAACGGGCTGCATGGTTCACATTTACGTCAGGTTCGTTAACACTACGAGCATTGAGGTAACAAGCAATCAGTCCATCTAAGAGGCGGCAATCTGCTTAGATCTTCGACTTGTCCTCGCCAAGTACGCCCTCTGACACGACCTTTCCATCTAGCTCTCTAACAACTTCCTGTCCTAATTCCTTGATTCTCTCGATGTCATGTCCGATCAGACTGACGTGAACACCGTTATACAGGAATGGGTCTTGATCGATCAATTGGTGTCATATCGTATAAATGGACCGACTCACATGATCCAACTCTTATACCTTCCTTTTTGACCCTGGCCTGAAGTTCCGTCAAGAACGGTGCAATAGCCGATTCAGGTTTTCTATACGTTGTGAGCTTTGGACCAGTAAGGCGCTTAAAGAAGCTCACCCAGTGTAGATGAGATGTCTGAAAGGTTTGGATGATGCCGGTGGTAACGGTAAATAAGGTGTCAAGCCCAGTAAAAGCTGTTGGAAAAGACTCGGTATTCCCGGGAATACACATAGCTATGCCAGTCAGCCTTTCTCTCTTTGATATGGTACCAAAGAACAGCCCACCTTTCCACCCAATCTGACCACCGGTACCCACTTGGCAGGATCGACAAAGATCACTTCACTCTTTGCTCCTCCTTGACCATCACTCTCATGACCTCCTTTAGCAGTAGGGAAAAGTGCCATTCGATTCCTCGCTTCAACTTCTGCGGGAGTCGCCAATTTGAGTTGTTCTCGACGAGCGTCAGAGGATAATTCGAACATCCTTCGTTTAGTCTCTTCGTGGTATTCCAATGGAAGGTTAAAAGCGGCGCCGAGAGATGCGTAGGTGATATCTACGTGTATATGAGATATAGTGCTTCAACAGGTTCCTGCATGTATAGAAATAACTCACCATCATGTGTGGGTCCAATCCCACCTGAAGTAACGACAAAGTCGTACTTCTCTGTCATTCTTCTTGCAGCTTCTACACTGTATGATCGGTTAGTGAAGTTTTCTCAAACCGACCACTATGTAGCTTACATCTCTTCCTCTTCATCTGCGATAACCTCGATTCGCTTCCTGATTTTGGTCAACTACCGAGCGGTGTGAGCGGGAGACTGCACTCACAGCTCGATACCGAGATCGAAGCAAAACTGCGCAAAGAAGCTGATTCTCATCAGCGAGGTATCCGGAGTACCTTCAGTCCTCTCACTTGCTGTTGGTATCCTTGGTCTTTCCATTGAGTACTTCATCACTGAATTTTGAGTCAGACCTGTAGAAGTAATGAAACACAACGCTCACCCAATGATCAAGCATCCTGCGGTCCTGTTGAGTTATCAGCATCAGGCTATACGGAGTGCAAGATTACGCACTTGATAAAATTTCCTTCGCCCAATGGATTGCCCAGACTTGTCGGGTCAGTATTGGGAAGTGTAGGTGCAGATGGTGTGGCCATTGTTCTGATGTAAGTGGAGGTCGTAGTAGTGCAGGGTGCAAAGTGGGTCTGATAAGACGATCTGGGAGTTCGAAGTAGTTGTCTTGTTGGAGAAAGCAAAGCTGTGTATCTTCCTATCATGAGGATCTTCTATGAGCATCAAGGATGATCCTTTCAAAGGTTGCTCTTCTCAAGCAACTCCTCGGCTATCACCCCGGCGTGATCCATATCGTCACAGTTTACGTAATTCTCATGATCCCATCATTTTCCCTTTCTTATTCTCGCCACCCTTTTTATTTTTACCTTCTGTTCCTGGATTCAGCTGCACAAACAGTCATGAGAGTCTTTTGGATGACTACAACTAAAACCATATGATCCTTCGAGAACAGCCGACAGCAACCTTGCCAAGAGGATACAAGTAAAACAGCGCTTCACAACGATACAACAATCTCCAGGACCTTGAGAGGGTCGGAGTTAGTGTCAATGAGCGACAACGCCGCTTTTGGCGATAACTCTGAATCTACGGTCCAGTCAATTCAACCGGAGGTTACACCGCCAAACAACGAAGATGGGTCGAATACAAACAACAATGCTAATACCGCAGTGGAGTCAAATGGTGATGGACATGCAGGGGATGGGACCATGATAGACGTGGATATCAGCAATACCGAGGGAGAGGATATAGGGGAAGATGCCATGAACCAGCTTATGGATTTTGACGCTGAAGAAGGATTCGATCCAGCTACACTTGCAAATCTCGCTGCTCTATCGCGAATAGATAATGAAGATGGAGATGAAGATGAGACTGGTGGTGAACTGGAGGGTGATGGGGGTTTAGGCTCAGCAGAAGATTTCACGGCTTTATTACCTGTAGAAGAAGAGGTTGCGGAAGAAGAAGCGATTATCAATTTGGACACTCAAGTAGAAGATAAGAATGAAGAACAAGATCCACCAAAGGAGAAAGATGTTGATATGCAAGTAAGAGCGGATATGATGGCTATAGCCGAGAGACTGAAAGAAATGAGAGATAATGAGGAACAGGGAAAGGGAGATGAAGGGGAAGAACCACGACAACCGGAGGATGATACGGCAGTGACATCGCCAACAAGAGAAAGGGAGGAAAGGAGTGAAACGATGGATGAGGAGAATGATCGAGGAGAGTATCGAGATAGAGGGCGCAGTAGAGATGGAAGTCGAGGAGGGAGTGATGAGGAAGAAGGTGAACAGGGAAGTGACGATGATGATTTCTCGGGAGAATCGAGATATGTCTATGAGGATGGAAGGTTGAAGCGGAAGAGACATCGAACTGTCCTGTGAGTTGAACCGGGATGTATACAGAGCCAGCTGACGAAATGTGAAGGAGTTGTACGGAATGTCATAGACGAGTGAGTGAATCTTCTGTGCTGTCTGTGATTCTGCTGACCTATACCTCAGAAACGTAAGCTTGTCCTCCTTATCATTCTTGATACTGATCGTATCTTTTCTCCATCGTTACAGAACAAGTGAGCCATCTCCTTCCCGTTTCGGTTTCTTTGCTGACCATGACCAGTGCGACCGTAATATCCCTTGTAGCCGATGGTGAGCTAAATACTTTGCATCAACGACCCATCTTACTCCATCTCAGTATCAAACGAGGTGTGCCTAGTATGTGTCGGATGGAAGCGCCTATACTGCCGGAACGAAAGAAGCGGAAGTGAGTGTCTACGTCTATCTTTTATCCCGCGGCCACTAATCGCCTGTTAGACTCGTCAAAGAAGTACCGGTGAATTACGAGCTAGGCGTCCGGGTACAAGCTCTCGAATCTTTGATCCGGTCAGGATCATCTTTGGACCCCGACTCTGCTTCGACCGCGGCTATGGAGACTATATTACATGCTACCAGAGCAGCAGAAGGGGGATCCATCGATGCGACAAGCGCTTTGGCTCAGCTGACGGAAAGTGCTTTGGCGGGAGGCGGTATTGGTGGAATGAGTCAAGATGCTCAGAGCAGTCTCTTGATGGATGTCCTGCAGCAGGTAAGTTCATTTGATTGTAATGGTCGATCATGCTGACCCAGATAGCTATCAACAGCAAGTTTGGGTAAAGTGATAGCAGAAGAATCAACGAGACCAACGAAAACGAATGATATATGGTCAAATATTTCATCAGCCAGACCTGACTCGTGAGCCGTTGACGTGTATCCAGGCCTATCAGACTGACAAGGCTTAGGCTGAGCCGGATATCTCAGGCATTCGATTCAGATACATCAGCAAATAAGATAAACCTATCACTGCCAGGTTTTAGGGAAGACAATGGGAGAATATTCATCCCTCCGACTGTGAGATATGTTGAGAAGCAAATGCGGAATGAGAACGTACTTGCCATGGAGGCTTTACCGATCTGGGGGGACGAGAAATTCCTTGAGGAGGGTGTTAGATTCGCTTACGGACCGGACCACGTTGGATTCAAGAGGAGGAACGTGAGTACTCCGTAGATGCTACAATGATGTGTAGCTGAATTACCACACAGGTAGCAGCAATTCAGGTCGTTTCGCCGACTGGTGCTATACGCTTAGCTGGAACATTTTTGGCCAGATTCCCTGCGCCTGCAGGCCGACAAGTATTCATACCTACGCCAACGACAGAAGAAGATACTGCGGCATTACGCGACGCAGGGTTGGAAATCCGCTATTTCAGGTTTCTAGATAGGAAAACAGGTTCAGTGGATTTTGACGGTGTAAGAGAAGATTTATTGGCGGCTCCGCCAAAATCAGTTGTCCTACTATATGTCAGTGGGACAATGCCAACAGGAACGGAATTGACTGCTGCTCAATGGCGGTTATTGACAACGATATTGCATGTGAGTGATCTTCGGTTGATTGAGCCAAGGCTGATCAAGTAGGAACGATCATTGATCCCTCTCATGGTAATGGCATTCCAGGGGCTGGCGAGTGGAGATACAGCACGTGATGCTCAGCCATTGAGATTGATGGCTCATGAAGGTCTGCCGGTTGTCCTATGTCAGACATTCGATGCCGTGAGTCTTTGACTACTCGGCTGCTTAACCGTACTGATTACGTAGATGATGGGTCTATATTCCGATAGTCCGGCAATCGTATCAATAGTAACGCAGGGAGAGGAGACAAGAGAAAGGGTGGATTCGCAACTAAGGGCCATAGCGCGAGGTCTACATGTCCATCCGTCGCCTTGGGGAGCACATGTTGCCAAGGCAATTCTATCGGATCCAAAGCTGCATCCAGCCTGGTAGGTGTAGTGAGGTCTATAGCCCCTATGACAGCTAACGATTGTCCAGGTTGGCAGAGATCAAAGCGATGTCTGATCGACTGAGGAGTGTGAGGGAAAAGTTGTATGATCTATTGGCGAACAAGTTTAAGACACCGGGTAGTTGGATACATCTGAAGAAGTCTACTGGGATGTATTGGTGAGTCTTAGTGTAGATACAGTGAACGACTCACTGACCATCTTAGTACTACCCTATTACCTCCTTCAGTCAACGACGCCCTGACGTCAAAACGACATGTCCACCTCCTTCCATTCGGTTCCTTCTCTCTTGGTTGCTTGAACGCCTCCAAGATCGAATCGCTCGCCCGATCCATCGATTCCGTTGTACTTGCATCCATACGCGAAGCCGAAGAAGCACAAGCTCAACAAATCGCCATGGAGCTCGCACTAGCAGCAGCGAGGGAAGTCGCTGCTAGAGAAGAAGCAGAAGCAGCTGCTGAAGCAGCAAGAGAAGAAGATCAAATGCTCATGGAGAGATCTATCCAGAGTGCGATCGAAGCGCAAAAGAGAGCGGAGGAGGATGAAAAGAGGAGAGAAGAGGAAGAGAGAGGGTTGGAAGATGCTGTGAGGAAAGCGGCGGAACGTGCGGAGACGGCAAGACAAGCTGAAGCGATCTTGGCGACCATTACTGCAGGACAATTTGGGTTATAATGGATTGAAATTGATACATAATTACGTATTTGAGAGTGTTGATTAGAAGTTGGTTGTAATATAGTAAAATACATGTATAACATGGGGTACCATTTCAATTGACTGGTACGAGTAGGTTTTGATACGGGAAGCAAGTGGCGATAGGAGCAAAAGTGCTGAGACACTCAAAGGACGATTTCTGACTGATGGGTCTTCCTGCTTCTCAACGATCACTCGGCGTACCCCCCGAGCTGCTAATCCGATCAACAGTCAGTTAACAGACATGTCCTAGCGTGTTTGATCGGCCCATCACTCCTGACCAACCATCCTTTCCACTCTATTTCCACTCCTTTGGCTAAATCCAATCTTGAATCCACCTCATGGCGATCCAACACAATCTTCTGATGTTCAAGATGGCTGACATCTCGCCAAGCGTTGAGTATGGTTCTAACACACCTCGAGGACCATATAGTATTCAAAAAGGTACAGTCAATACTATTTGTATCGACACTGCGCTGACCGAAGATTCGAACTCGGGATGGCCTTCTGGCCACTGGCATTAGGTGCTTCTCGCCTCGTGTTTACCCTTTTGGGAGGGCTAACCAGAGTTTCCTAAATCCAGCGGGTTAACCTCTATCCTACCAGCGCGATTTGATGGTTGAAGTTGAATAGGGGTTATGAAGAAGAAAACGGGTATGGTTGGGTTTGAATTCGAAATTGACAGTTACCGATTCATGATGATGAGTATTAGAACATGTCACGTACTATTATCTTGATGACTGATGTTTGGGTTCTTACACTTGATAATCCTCTATTTTGGCGAGGTTTCTGCTGAAGTCAGGGATTAGACTACTTTTGCTCTAAGTGAGTTTGATCGACCTTGAGATGACTTCCTCGTGAGTGTGAGGTGATCCACCAGCAGAGTAGGTGTCGAGTCCTGGGAAGTCCGAGCGTTTCCATAAGTGTGACGATCCATGGTTATCGTTCAGCATTGTTTCAGGTCACAACCATCAGAACCACGGCCCAATCCTGACTTATCAATGATGATCCGTGGGATTCAAGCGGATACATGTACACCGAGATCTAGATTCGTCTCAAGACCCTAAAGACCCTAAAGACCCTAAGAGGCCTAGTAAGCAACACCAGCACTCGTCTCGAGCTTCTTCACTTCGCCCATACACTCCTCTAATCCCTCTTTCCACTCTGCAATATCCTCTGATGATGGTCCGGCTTTGGCTGCTGATCCATCTTTTGGTGCTGATTTCTTGACTTGGACTGATCTGGAATAGGATGAGCTTCGTCTGAAGTTTTCGTATCTGTAAGATGAAGCTCACGAGATGAGAACACAAGATGTCGCTCGTTTTGTTCCTGAAGCAGCTCCTAATTCCTCCCTACCAATGTTAGTCTTCGCGCATCAGAATGGTCGAAATCTACCACTCACTTGCTCAAGACCCAGCAGTACTCTACACCAGCAGCTTCCTCTGCCATCAACGGTAAATGACTGATAACATCTACCGGTGTGATGTTACTAGCTAACAGCAATAGTCCCTTGTCTCCTTTCCTCAGTGCTTTGACGACCTCCTTGACACCTCTCTTCAATTGTCTAACCTTTGAAGATTTCTTGACTGTTCGGAAGAGTTTCTTCGATAGTTTCTTGTTGGCAATAGGGGCAGCAATAGGTGAGATAGCATCGGCTGGAACGACGAATTCGCCCTGAAGGACATTTAGCTATACCCACCGACTGAAGGCTAAACTTTGACGAACCTTCTTGTCTTCCTCTTCGACTTCAGCACCTGCAACACTCTTCCTCTTCTCCTTCTTGTCCTTCTTTGCCTTTTTGGCGGCTTTATCTCCATCTACCTCCATAGTCAAGGCCTCGGCACTAGCAGATCCAGCCTCAGGGGCAACTGGGGCAAGACCAGCAGCGTCAGACTTTCTCTTCTTATCTTTCTTCTCCTTCTTTGGTGTGATTTCAGACATCTTGTACGGATGAGTTGAGAGGTTTAGAGAGATTGAAATGGATATACGATGAAATGTATGGTGTGTAGAGAAAGTGGAAAGGAGAAATAGCGGGAGAAAATAGAAGAAATTACAAAATTGAATAATACCCCACATCGGTTATCTCTGACTTACCCCGCATTCTACTCTTTAACTGGTGGCCAATTCTCCATCATTCTATATCATCCTTATCATTCATCCATTCATTCATACAGTCAACAGTATGCCCGCAAACATCCAGACCACCATCTCCCCGTATACACAACAACCTATTCTGACTAGGGCGCTGCTCTCGGAGACTGAACTTGACAATGCCCTGAATGAAGCTGTCAAAGCTCAGAAATCATGGAGAAAGGTCGCTCTCGACGAGAGGATCGCTATTGCTGAGAAATGGCTCGTGAGCTGAAAGCAACCCATTGTTTGTATAAGGAGCTGACACTTGTCAGGTTGAGTTTGAGAAGATGACTGATCTCATGGCAGAGGACATCTCGCTACAAATGGGACGGTATGTGGTCGCTGTTGGCGCAGGAAAGGGAGTTGACTAACCCGTTTAGACCTATCTCGGGTACGAAGGGTGAAATCTCAGGTACCCTCTACCGAGCAAGGCATCTTATCAAAATTGCTCGAGATTGCCTCAAGCCTATCCAACAGGAAGGTTCCGAGAATACCGCTATGAAGATGATGATTGTCAAACAACCTATCGGTGTTGTTGGGTGAGCTGATGATTTACCAGCTAGGGGCATCAGCTGAAGAATATAGTGTCATCACACCATGGAACTTCCCTCACCTAACCATGATCAACTCTGTCCTTCCAGCAATCCTCAGTGGAAATGCTGTTGTCCTCAAACCTGCTCCACAAACCCCTACTCCAGCTGAACGACTGCTCACCACTTTCCTTGCTGCTGGCTTACCTCAAAACGTCTTACAAGTCGTTCACCTATCTTGGGATATGGTTCTCAGTCAATTTGTCACCGACAACAGACTCGACTTTGTCACTTTCACCGGAAGTGTGGCTGGAGGTCGATCAGTGCAGGAGAGTGCAGCAAAAGGAAAGGGATTCAAGGGTGTTGGTCT
>JALPCA010000414.1:0-11844 GCA_026538345.1 Cryptococcus sp. GC_Crypt_4 | reverse complement strand
AACGTGAGGCAGCAATTTAGCCAAGATGTCCTGTCTGCAAGATCCAGCGTACGCCATTGCGATACCGTTGATGGCGGAAATCTTTAGCGGTATCGATTGAGTGTCAACTTGGTCTTCTAATAGAGCGAATGCCACATATGGATCTGGTCGGATGCCGGCGTGTAGGATACCAGTTGCAAGTAAAGCACCGGCCTTGATGTGCTCCTCGGCTGAGTACGAGTACTTGTCGATGTGATCGATACCCGATTCAGAGTCCCACAACATGGACATACCGATAGATGCTGTTGCAGACATCATACCGTGCTCCTTGTTCTTGTAGATCCAACTGTCACCCTCGCTAGCGCCGACCATAAGCTTGTCATTTCCGAAACCAGCATTGACGAAAGCGTTGACGAATGTTGATGCAAGATTATGTCGAGCGGAATCCGTGTTGTGGGTCGTTCTCGTCGTCTCGAGGTGAGCTTTGTAGATATCCTCGACGGATTTCGGTTCCTCGACGCCTACAGCTTTACCGAAGTTTCGGAAATGACTGGACAGCTTGGCATTGCCTAAGCATTCTAGAACGTCCTCTGGCTGCTCTGGAGCTGGACCCTCGCCCTCTTGTTCTGTCCCCTCGGCGGTGTGGACCCAATGCAGTGGGACTTGTGCTCGAGCAAGGAAATATGATAATTGCTTCTTCATGACCCTGGTGTTGTCAATATAGATCCAAGTATAAGTATATCGATGCTTACGGGTTTGAAGGAGCATCATAGTATTCCCGTATCAGACTTCGGTCATTCAATCTGACGGCAAGAGCGAGAGCTTCTGGGAAACGCTCGTGCTTGGCGTATATCCTAGCAGCAGTCTGAAGGAAAGCGACATCATCCGGTGGGACAAGTAATGGCACACAGCTATTTCAATCAGCATCGCTACGACTTTAATGGTCCACAACTACTCACCTGACCATATACTGGGTAACTCTCGGCCAAGTCTTATCATCCACTCGATCGACAATCTCCCTCACACATTCCAGCTCTAGCAATAGATCCACAGCATCCGCTTCAGCATTATGTTTCAAGTTGAAATCGACCAACTCCATCGCTAACGACCTAAGTTGCTCAACGGTATACGATCGTTCATCCTTCTTCTCATCGATCTCATCCGCAGTCTCGTCGACCTCGCTGAATCTGATAGTATACTCTTCACCGAGCTCTGAAGACAGATGTCTGACGTATTCGTGACCCCAAGATCCTGGAGCTTCTGTCGATTCTGATATAAGTCGGAAATAGAGGGTATCTCGTTTACCGCTGTCGGAGTAGGTCATGGCGAGAACGGAGAGGATAGACGCGAGTAGTGACTATTGAGTAGGAAGCAGCGAGTGGGTAGGGAAGGTTGATGGTCAGCAATGAATCAAGGTGGATCCTACTATACTCACTTTTTGCTCTTTCAACCCACTATCCCAACTATCCCTAAGTTTACCCATCTCCTCATAATGCGGTCTCAAGAACTTTAATGGTTTCGGTACTGATGTCATTGAGCTTGTAGATGTTTTGATCAGTGTTCTTAGCGATTCCAACGCTGGAAGGTATAAACTGGTGTCCGATTCCTATGATGATATCAGCAACCGATCTTCATTTAGCATTACCTATCGCTCTGATGGCCGATAAGGACCGACCATGGATTGGCTATGACTCACCTTTAATCGCTCTACTAGCATCTCCAATTCGGCCTTCAACTGTAAATCCTCTTCACTCTGTATATCATCAGCATTCAGCTTACACCTCTACCACCCATCGTGGTCTAATCCGATCGACCAAGCCTGTGGACAGAAACTCACGATATCAGGCTGATCATCCTCATCTTTACCTTTACCTTTCAGATCTCCATTCTGTTTCTTCGGTTCTTCTTCCTTCTTTGGAGGATCATTCGAAGGGACGGCTATATCCACAGCATTCAACTCTTTATCTCCTGCCATGATAGCGTAACTTTTGCGATAGGTATTACACGAGGTTCAAAGAGTGATGTGAGATCTCCTCAGACGTTATATTCAGAGTCGAGGGTGATAAGTAAAGGGTATATGGATGAATCACAGAATGTGGAGGAAAGAGGTTGACGAACGCGCGTTGATTCACTTCGTCACCACTGAATTCTATGGAAATTTGATTCCGTGTGGCATATATCGTGCATGTTATATAAAGCTAGTTCTCGCTGTCTATCTTGACTGCATACCGCCGCAACTTCGTTGTGATACTGAATCTCCTCATCTAGCTGTATACATGTGAAAAGCGCCCTGTCCATTCATCCTGACACTATCAAGCCTCAACCTTTTTGGCTGTTGGTCGAGGATCAATCGCTCTCGTTCGATCTTGGAAACTGGCCAGTACTTCCGGGGTGACTTTGCTTCGTCTCTGTGGTTTAATCAGCGATCGATCCCAAGCTAGATATGAGAGTCAGTCAAACACACCTCCTGGAATTCCGCCACTATGCCCTGCAGTTTCTCAATACAGGCTTCCTTCATTTGTGAAGTACTCAATGTACCCGCTCGGTATTCCTATCGTTAATCAGCTGTCTGCCCTGGTACAATGAGCTTGAACTCACGGTAGCAAGCCTTATCATCTTCTCATCGTCATCCTCGAAGTATGTCATGTATTGGTAAGCAACATCAACATCTGGATCACCTCCTAGTCGTTGATGTTCCTCCTGAGTCGCTCGTCCACCACTGAATGCGTGAGACTTGATCTTTTTGGCGATCTTCTTTGGGTCGTCGGTCATGAAGATGGCGGAGTTCTCGTTTGATGCCGACATCTTAGTGTTGGCTCCCTGGAGAGCTGGGAGGAATTTAGAGTGAAGAAGAGCTGGTTTCTTGTAACCCAGTCGGTCTGCTGAATCACGGGTGAGGAGGAACTGACAATGTTAGTGGAGTAGGAATACAGATGAGTGATTACATACGTATGGGTCCTGGTCGATAGCGCATGGAATCAAGCAAGGAACATCGTCCCTTGTACCGAAGATCTGTGGGAAAGAGTTGGAGAATGATGGTGTAGCTTGGATCGAGGCAAAGTGGAACATTCCGGCGTTATCCCTAGATGGTCAACTTGAACACGAAGAGGAAAGTATCCTGCTCACGAATCCGAGAACCCAAAGACGTTCTTGATATTGTTGATGGTCAAGGTCTTTGACATGAGTACAACGTTCTTGTAGAATTGGCCGCTAGATTGGATCAGCCAAGTTCCGCCAAAGAGGTGACGACTTACCCCTGGTATTCAAGATCAGAGAAGATGAATGTCTTTTCTGGTAAAACTCCACAAGCGATAATATCCTTGATGTTTTCTTGACCCATTTTGTAGTAGTAATTGACAAGGTCAATTGGTTTCTTCAACTTGTGTCTTTTCGACAATTCCGCTTGTTTCTTGATATCTCGCTCCAGGAGGTATTTCTCATCGTCTGGCTGAAGTCAGCGGTGTTGCGAAGGGATAGACGTTTCGGGCTTACCGGTGATTTGGACGACAAGTGGGCAGTCGAAAACTCGTTGTAACCACCTGAAAGGAGTGAGTGTGAGTGTAAGTGAGGTTAGAAGGTACTCACGCTGTGAACATGAATGGGATCAAATGTCCCATGTGCATGGAATCACTTGATGGTCCACGACCAGTGTAGAGATAGAACGGTTGTCCTTTCTCATATCGGTCGAGAATCAATCCAAAGTCACTGAGGTGTTAGGTCAGTGACAACATGGCTATGAAACTAATTTACATACCGATGGGAGAAGAAAGTTCCTCGTCTCAACAAAGGATGTGGTCGGTGTCCTGTGACACGTTCGAATCGTTGTAATAGCTCTTCAGTGATGAAAGTAGCCCCGAATCGCTTGACGGTTTTCTCATAGTCACTGAGATGTTTGATCAGTAGAGCTCTTTTGTACAAGATACTTCGTCTCACATGCCCAAAGACTTTCCATCGGCATCAACTCCCCCTTCAACGTCGAACGGGGTAATCTTTTGTTCCTTTGCTGCACCAGAAGAAGTAGCGGGGACCGAAGCGGTAGCGGTAGCAGTAGGAACGGATGGTTCTTCCGGTATCGTAGGTGACTTCATGAAGTCTTGGTCCCTGAGTCCATAAGTTGACAATCAAAAGGTGAGGCGAAGTATACCTACACTTTACTGACATTTCTCGAATGTGTCATTCTCTTTGGTTCCTTGACAGCTTCCGGTATATCATCTTTCAATTGGATCTTCTCCCAGTCATCCGCACTAACACCTTGTTTACCCTTTCCCTGAGTCTTGGCCAAAATGTCACCTTCGTTTGGCCCAAAGATCCTCTCAGGCTGAGGTAAATTCATCTTACTCAGCGCCTCTGATAAATCCGCCGACATACTCTCAGATCTTTGATGTTTCTTCGCTGCAGTAATAGCCTCGGGCTCTGGACCTCCAATATCTCCTGTTTCATCACTGAACACAGAGGTGGATTCGGAGAATGCAGAATTTGGGATTTCTGGAGATATAGGTGATTTGACTTTTGACGGATCAATGTTGAGTCGTAGATTAGATGGTGGAGGAAATTCGATTTTTGATAATTGTTCAGAGAGCATACCTGGAGTAAGAGCTCCTGATTTGGTAGGCTGGTTGGGAGTTCCCGGAGTGAGAGACATGGTGATTCGTTGTTGAATGCGTCGAAGAATCCGGGGGAAGCTCATATATATATATATGGAATTGTATATCAGAATGAGTCGAGATCTCACCACGCGCAACAAGGTCGGCGCTTATCATACATGAAACACGCTATGATTAGAATGATGTGGCATTTTACCCCATGTACTTGGACGTTAACTGTAACGACCGGTATACAAAGGGTTGGTAGTATTGGGGTGTTGACGATCACCTGCTCTTGAATTACGTACTTACTTGGCCCTCGTTCACTCGGTCAAGATGCTCGGAGCTGAGATTGCCAGACTGAGAAAGTTGGGGGTACAAGGTGTGAGTGATTGCTTCCTATCAGGCGCAATGCGACCTTTGACGTGGACCTTTGGCTGATACCTGATAGCTACTCTTCCAAGTGCTAAACTTTCTGACGGTCATCACTTCCGGACTGATGATGTGGAAAGCGTTATGTCTGGTTACCAATTCTGAATCCCCAATAGTGGTCGTATTGTCGTGAGTCATCGATCCATCATTAGTTCATGGCAAAAATCATGGGGAGGGACGGTCGGACATGATGTGACATACAAAGCGGAGGGAGGGAACGGTGGAAGATGACAAGAACAATAAGATCTGACTCAATTTAGAGGATCCATGGAACCGGCTTTCTATCGAGGAGATATCTTGTTCTTGATGAACCCATCCACTCCATACGAAATAGGAGATATAACAGTGTACAAGATGTAAGTCGAGTGTGATCCCGTCAATTGCCTCTTCCCAGACGGATCGGATAATTCGAACTCAAGCTAACTCATCGTAGTCCTGGAGCAGATATACCGATCGTCCACAGAGTCATTGAATCACATTCAACGTGAGTTACCGCCTCCATAACCAGGCAACAAGCTGACATTTATACAGGAATACCACTCAGCTATTATTAACAAAAGGAGACAACAACGAATCTGATGATATAACAATTTATAACGGTCTTAAATGGATAGAACGAAAACATATAGTCGGGAAAGTCAAGGGGTGAGTAGATATTGCTCCTCCTATGCGACGCTGATGTCCCTAGCTTCTTGCCGTATGTCGGATACGTCACCATCGCCATGGTAAGTATTTGCCATCTCCTGCTATACGAGAGTCAAGCTTACCTCCTCAGAACGATTTCCCTCAGTTGAAATACGCCCTACTCGGTACTGTAGGACTTTTCTTGCTGGTACAGAAAGAGCAATAGGTAGAATGTGGATTTATGTATGCATTAGTTTGATAGATGATTCACTCTTCGCATGATCATGTTTGTCACGGCTGCCTTGAGCTGAAGACCCTTGCATCTCACGACATCCACGTTGTTGTTGTCGTCAATGTGGACCTTGACATTTGCCACCCGCGCGTTAATCGAATTACGTCTGAATTCCGACTTTGTGTATTCCGTCGATCACTTGATTTTACCTTTGTTACTTAACGTATACCTCGAACTCGTCATACGGCATATCCAGCCTTGGTTTACTCTATCCTACATCTAAGCACCAACTAATTGGAAAGACATCTTCAGAAGGAAGAGAAGGAGGAACACTAGCACATACTCGGGAATCTTACCAAAATGCCAAGGTGAGTTGTCCTTTCGCATCAGTTCATCTTTCGTCGGAACTCAGCTGAAAGTTTTCAGTGCTTCTGACCAAACGCTGGATAACCAAAATGACGAGGAATTACAATCATTACATGGAAAGATCAAAGCGTTAAGATCGGTAAGTACGGTATTCATTGGGGATGGGCGCCGGGCGCAGTGAGAGTGGAAGAGTGGTAGAAAGGATCCAAGGGTTGATGATGAATGAGGATTTATAGTATCCCAAGGACCATCGTTGATGAAGACAGGTCACAATAGATATCCTGGATGATTCAAGAGGACAGAATGATCAGGTGAGTTTGTGAGAATGGTATTCAGGAGAGTTATTGACGATAATCACAGCTTGACCGAACAGTAAGTGATCCTCTTAACCCTGTCACTATTACCCCGCACCCTCCTTATGACCTTATCGAGACACCTAGAGCAAGACCTGACTCCTCATAGACTAACACCTTTGCATCATTCACCAACTCTCTCTTCTCTACATCCCGCCATCATTCCAGATCAATGGCTGCGAATTCTACTATTCGCCAATATCGTCTAATAGCTTATTTCGTCGGAGCCGTCGTGTTACTTTGGTTGATGTTGAAAGTGTGGAGGTTCGGAGGTGCAATCACTGGATCAGGGAGTGGTGGGGATATATAACTTTGAGTGGAGACTAAGCGGAAAGTGGGTTATGGGAGAAAAACGATGGATGATATTGAGAGAAAGTGTTGTATTACATGAAGTATGAACGATAGGCAATACTATTATGCATAAGGATTTATATACAATGTGAGTGTCTATCGGGTCGTCTGATCATAGTACTCCATAGCATTCGGGCTCTCGTTTCCCAGACGACTGGATGTCAGAGTCTGTTTGCCCTACTCGGCGGCATATCCTTGCCTACGCCTGTCGCCCTAAAGTCCATAATAGATATAAAGCGAATAGATCGACCTGCGATCATGTTCTTCCCTTCCTTCTCCTCAATGCCATCCTTTTGCAACAACTCTTCCAGCCCCTCAGCGACTTTCTCCCGTTTCTCGTCTACAGACATCGTCTCATGATCCCAGACTTCATCTCGGATCCCTTCAATGTTGACAATAGTCCACGTGATCGCCTTTGAATCATCCAACGAGGTCGCGTCTGCTAAGTCAAAAAGCACGTCGGAGATCCTCACAAAACGGGGATCCTCCCATCTCACTGATCGAAAGCTCGAGGGCCAGCTGGACGCGATACTATCGTAGAGAATAACCACATGTAGAGTCGACTTGGGATATGGTGAGACTTGCATGACTGATTCAAACGATCCTGATATCAGTTCCCGGACCTGCTTATATTCATCGGCGATCCACGAGACGTTAACCGGCATGATTACCATCGTATGGGTGCCACTGAAAATACCGTCCGACGATTCCTCCTCACATTCATATCCATGCGCCTTCCAGATACCTATGGTTGGAGCTCCAGCGATTACGACAGTGTCGGGTCTTATGTTCTTTACGTATTCGCAGCACTCAGTGGCGCAGAACATTTTTTGGTGAGATGCACTTGGCATGTAGAGTTGTAGGACTTTTACTTTCTTCATGTCCGGATACCAATTATGTCCTTCATCCGTTATTGCACCATGATGAAGGATGGCCAAGTGTTCAACATGATTTTCGAGGTTGTACATGAGTGACCACGGTGTTGGTTTACGTCGTCGATTCTTCGACTTCGAGTTGAACTTCCACCAATCAGAATTTGGATCAACAATGATTCTCGAAGTATCTTGATGACTTATACCGTATCGGGCGGAAAGAACCAGTGGGCCTGAGTAAATCATTCTGATTATGATATCGTAGACCGTATGAGAAAGCGTGAGGCATTCGTAGAGGCCGGGGAGATCAAGGAAGGTGAATATGAGAGTGAGGATTTCGAGCGGTAATCGGCCAGAGGGAGGAGATGATAGCGTCTTGGTGTCAATCCCATCTATCGCTTTCGTGGTAGCACGAGTTCGTGGAGGCATTGTAGTTGGATAGAAGAGAGAAATCGATGTTGATTGGATGAGAAAGATGAGAGCGTGATTATTATTGATTAGGCGTTGAAGTAAATATCTACTTTTACCCCTTGCGTTTCAGATTACACCGCCCGGTTGCACCTCCATTCTCCGTGTATATATCCAGAGCCATCTGAATATGAGGGATCCGATATAATCTACGACAATTGACTTGTGGGAAGAGGTCCGACAGATCCTCTCGAGACTTAGGAATAACCAGTCCTTCAATCTTCCTTGTTCCCTCTACGCTCGAGGTTCAATATCCCTTGACCCGTAGTTCCCTTGCGCTTTTCTGGTCCTGACAGGTTGAGACGCCCACATTCCTAAGATTCCTTTCAACCATCCATATGTTGGCAAGTGATTCAGATGTCGCTCATGAATAAGGTGGGCTTCCGTGCTACAATTACCGCCGCTCTATACTTTTACGCCATAGAGGTTGAATAACACCAGTGTTGAGGTGTAGTCATTGAAAGGCAGATCTTGTGATTGCGTTATAATCAACGCCTTTCTCCGAATGGGTGACATGCAGAAGAAAGTTCTCATATTGGGTAGAACTCGGTGACCGATATCTCCGTTGGTACTGGCAAAAGTCGACAAAGTGACAAATGAAACGTTGCATTTCAAATCTGTTTTCTAATCAACATCAAACTCATTAGGAATCCAGTTCCTAATTCAGATGTAAATCACTCACAAGTCCGGTCTCGGTCCAAGCTTATCTCGGGGGTGTGTCCGCGGAACTGACAATTGCTCTCGGCAGCCGCTTAATCATGAATCTGGATGTTACGGTCATGATAGACCATGCCCGGGGTATAGAAGTTTAGCATTATTTATACAAAGGAATGCAGGTATGGCCTTACAAAGCAAATACCTTACAAAGCAGATAGATACCTCACAAAGCAGACAACCTATTCAACTTTGACTGATATATAAACTTGGAACACAATAACAAACAGTATCAAAACCCAACCTCTCAAGCGCATGATTGCTCTCTCCCCTCAATCTTCTTCCACAACAGCTCGCAAATTCACCATGCAAGACACGAGTCCAGAACCATCAGGTCACGTCTTACATCAAGATGCGTTATCGATGAAAGGGTCAAACGATCATCATGCACATACAGCAGAAGGAAGATCCGGGAATGATACTGCGCCTGCGGCTGCTGCTCTCGGACCACATGCAGGCGCGGGAGGAGGAAAGCCGAAATTGGAGAAATACGCTTATGGTTGTGAGTTCTCTGCCGGGAGTCCCATTCGAGGTTGTAGCTAATCTCGTAGTCTGGTCACCGGAGATGAAACCGTTCAGAGCGATCACATTCAAGATTCTAGGTAGTACCCTGGTCATTTTGACCCTTGTCATGTGGGCTTGTTTACCGTTATATTGGGGTTCACGTGAGTTGGGGAATGGTACCTGAGGTGCATATCTGATACTCTTAGTGTGGAAGTCGAATAAATATACCGATAGACTGACTGTACGAATCATCGATAGAGACGGAGGAGCTATAGGACAAGCGGTAACGCAGGGCTTGGTGTGTTGGCTGTGTATCCAGGTTTGTTGATACCAACACTGATCATTCAGCTCGCTCACAATAACCTCAAATACTTTACTACCTCGCCCGGTGAATTTCCAGCAGATCAAGCGGTAGAAGAAGATCTGGTAGACGAAGGAGCATGGGCTGCCATTGTCATTCAAGCAGGAGCGACTCGAGCTTTGGAATTAGCCCGTTCAATCGGAGACGCAACATACAATGGAAGTTCGGCCATCCACGTGCATTACGTTCAAGCCAGGAATGAGAATGCAATAGGAAGTTATCTACTGCCATACATGCAGCAGGCGTTGGGACAGATCACAGGCCAGTATTCTGCGGAGTCAGCAGCGCAATAGTGAGTCTTCACTAACATGAGCGAGAAGTGACAGGTCGCTGACCCTTCTAGCCTTTCAGCAAATGCGAACAATGTTACAGCGATGAATGCCCTTGCTCAAGCGCCTAGCACCATCTCCAGTAGTGTCTACTATACTCTTATCAACCTACGACCATACAATCAACCTGTCGCTACAGCCGTCACCCTTGTCGGTCTTATCTACATGCTCATTTTCGCCTTCACCATTACCATGACTAATAACGCCGTAAGGGAGATAATGTATGTATCCCCTAGCTCAAATAACGACCTCAACTGACACAGCTAGTTCCCCATTTATGACCACCAAATCTTACATCATATATCGACTTGCAACTCCCATGCTCCTTTACCTCCCCGTATCATTCTTGTTCGCCATGGTGAACTTGCCGTTCAAAGTTCACTTTGACGCAAAGTTCACCTACGCCGGAGGTTTCTTCTTGTGGGCTTTCGCACTTTACCTCGGTATGGCTTCAGTGGGACTAGCGACGGAATTTGCAATTACGATCCTCGGACCAAAATTTACAGTCTATTTCTTAGTCCCGTGGATCATCGTGAATGTCTCGTGAGTGGATTATTAGAGTGTTTAAGAAAGTGTTGGCTGACTTTAAAAATAGAGTCGCTACTATGCCTGTAGATCTCCAGCCTTGGATATATCGATATGCTCCCGCAATGCCATTCTATAATGTCGGACATACCGTCAGGACAGTGAGTAAAAGGTCGTTTATCTACTGAGATGGAACGCTGATACGCCCAGATCATCTTCAATACCAAGAATGAGATTGGCCGAAACCTTGGTATCCTTCTGGCATGGATTGTATTGTCTCTCATTACGATATCGGTGGCTACATGGTGGATGAGAAGGAAGAGCGTGAATCAACATAGAAGAGCAGTCACGGAGATTGACCATGAGAAATCGTAAGGCTGCGTCGTATGGTCAGTCCTCTTAGTATTAGAAATTATCTATTGTGGGGTCGGTTGTGTATGATTTTTAGAGTGTCATCTATTGTCTGAGAAGTACGTGTACTGTTACCTCCATGATTATAATGTTGGAAAGGCCTGCATCCTCGAGATGTCTCATAGCTCAATCCCTGTTCGGCGGTGAGGGCCGCCGATTTATAGAATGAAGCCGGGGCCCATATCCGGTTAACGGGATATTTCCCTGAATCTCACTTTGACCCATTTCCAGTTGGATTCACTAACAACTTGATCTCTTCACTTTATCAATCACTATCAACAATATGTCACGAGAATCGTATCTGGTCATTGGAGGATGTGGATTCCTAGGGAGACATATAGTGGAGCAATTGTTGGAACGAGGAGAGATGGAAGTCTCGGTATTTGATCTTGTTCAACGACATTTTGACAGGTGTGTTGAAACATGTCAATGTGAGCTTGACTGATGATGTTTAGTAATGTCAACTTTTACATTGGAGATGTTTCGAACCCAGTAGAGGTCGCTAACGCTCTGGTCAAGGTGAGATGATGGTGGAATCGGCTCGAGTCCAGATACTAACAACGCGTAGTCAGGAGCGACCGCTGTTATCCACACTGCATCACCTGCTCATAACCTTGGAAGAGAGATTTACGAGCTTGTCAATGTTACTGGAACACGAAATATCGTTGACGCATGTGTCGAACATGGTATCAAGAAACTCGTTTACACTTCATCTGGAGGAGTCATCTATAATGGAGAAT
>JALPCA010000413.1:0-11848 GCA_026538345.1 Cryptococcus sp. GC_Crypt_4 | reverse complement strand
CGATGCTAAACCTTGCCCGACAGCCCTTTCCATCGATCCATTCTCTGACATCCTCTGGGTAGGCTCGTCTGCGGGTATTACCACTGCACTATGTACGCCTCTTCATCTCACGCCTAATGTCCGTTTTCCAGCGCATGGTAATCAGGGCCACTTCTTCGGGAGTCGAGCGGTGAAAAGCATCAGGGTGACTGATAGAGAGATTTGGACATTGACAGAGGGAGGTATTGGTGGGAGAAGACGGGGTGGGGCGGCTAAATGGAATGTCGGAGATGTGACCAGGGGCCTGAGGTGCATGAGTCCGAACCCAGGGAATTCGCACGAGGTGCTTGCAGGTGGTGTCAATGGGATACTATTAGCGAATACGGCGAGGGGGGATGTTGTACGAAGGGTGAGTCAAAGTATTGCCACGGCTTATGATAGGTGGACACGTCCAGTCCTATATTACATCTGGCTCCCTCGCACAGGAATGTCCTTTCGGCGAGTCTCTCTGGTCAAGTAGCGATACTAGACCCCAGGACTGGTTTCCGGCCAGCGTCGTCCATATCATCAGCTCAAGCTCATACCGGAGGGTTGAACGGAGCGGACGCTCAAGGAAACTTGGTGTGTACCTGGGGCTGGACACACATGTGAGTGAATGGATTGATTGGCATTGACATTAGGTCTGGGCATCCCCTCCCAGATCCATTGGTCCGGGTATATGATATTCGGACCCTTCGTGCCCTCCCACCGATATCTTTCCCCGCTGGTCCAGCCTTCTGCCTCTTACACCCTACCGAACCTTCGAAAATGTTCGTCTCGTCCCAGCAGGGTACAATACAGCTTATGGACCTGGCGTCTGGATCAGCCGGAGCGTATCAGCAACTAGACGTCGATTCATATCTCACAAGCATGGCTCTTAGCCCAGCTGGTGATTACCTTGCCTTTGGCGATGCAGATGGGCAGGTTCATCTTTGGACATCCCACGACACTGGAGATGCCTCAGAGAACCGGGCCATCGCTCTTCCCCCCTTCAACGGCTTTGACGGGGTCAAACCCGAATGGCCAGATACTGCCGAACCGCCCTCGGCTGTGACATGGCATGACCAAACGTGAGTCTGTTGAATGATTAAGCTGATGATAGGCCATTAAATATCATTGGCATGCCGCATTATACAGACCCTCTTCTTTCCAATTTTCCCAAATCCGATTATGCGACCCCTTCATCCCCATTTTACAACCCTCCAGAAGCTGTTCCAGCATCCGTGCTGAATTCCATGAGAACAGTGGACTTTGTCGGCTACGCTACAATGCCGAGAGAACTTAGAGGTAAGAGATACGTTCTGAACACACGGCCAGGAGCAGGGAGACGTTCACTGGTTGGACGACGCGATAGTGCTCCTCGTTTTCGAAGTGACAAAGATCGCAAGCCGCAACTCTCGATCTCAGGTGAATTGGAAGAAGTTCTGCCTGGGAAAATCCCGAAATACTATCGCAAAGTCGAAATCAAGTACTCAAAGTTTGGAATAGAAGACTTCGACTTTGGCTTCTACAATCGCACAGAGTACAGCGGATTGGAGACGGATATCCTGAATTCATACACCAACGCTCTCCTACAGGCACTTCATTATACGGCACCGATAAGGATCATAGCAAAAGGTCACATATGTGTGGATTGTAAGAAGGAACATTGCCTGCTGTGCGAGGCAGGCTTTTTGTTTAGAATGTTGGAGGATGCAAATGGAATCAACTGTCAAGCGAATAACTTTTCGAGGGCTTTCAGCGCAACTCCACAAGGTGGGTTGATGGTAGAGACTAAGCTGACCCCAGCCTCGGCATTGGGATTAATGGATGATAACGACAATTATACTACTCCTTATGGATCGTTGATACAGAACTTCAATCGATGGCTGTTATCAACCTTCTCATCCGAAGCAACGGTAGGTGGGGAAACGTTCCATCTGAAGCCTCGGGAAATGGCCGACTTGAACCTTGGGTAGGCGCGATCAGCTATCGACCAAATCCTCGGCATCGAGCTCAAGACGACGAATACCTGTCAATCCTGCGGGTTTGTCGCTTCGCGCGAGAACACCCTGCATGTCGTCGATCTGGCTTATCCCAGAAAGGTGAGTCATCGTTCAAGTTGTAGCTGACCCCAGACTATCATGCCATTCGCGGAAGTATTGAGATCTTCCATCATCCGTGAGACTTCGACCAAAGCGACTTGCACTCAATGTAAGCACTTTACACCGCTGGTATCGCATCGAGCTTTGAAATCGGCCCTCCCCTCGGTCGTGTCTGTCAACACCATGGTGACTTCTGTCGAATCGTTCGAGCCCTGGCGAGACCAAGGCGAGAAGCGGTATCTTTCTCCCAAAATGAACCTGGATTCGGCTCCGAATGGCGATATCTTATTGGAAGGTGGGGCAGAATACGAGGTGAAATCTATTGTGGTGCAAATACGTGAAACGCCAGAGTCGCCTGCACATCTGGTCTCTTTTGTAAAGAGTGAGTAGTGATCTAACCTCGAGCTGATGATAGTGCCTTCTGGCTGGATGGTATTCAACGACTTCCTTGTCAGGGAAGTGACGGAATCCGAGGTGTTTTCATTCCCAGACTTTTGGAAGACCCCGGCGATAATCATCCTCGAGCGGATAGATTCGCTTCTGGATTTCTCCTCAGTACCAACGCAGCCGGACCCCAACGCATTGTTCAAGGACGTCTCAGTGGCATGGTGAGTGTTACGATCTTACACCTCTGACGACCAGGAATCGCCGGAAGAATATGATCAAGCACAAGGTATTGGAACCTGATGAGCTGCCTGGTCCCGGCACCCTAATCTCAATCGACGCGGAGTTTGTGGCTTTGCAACAAGAGGAGATGGAATTTAGATCTGACGGAACGAAGAACATCATCAGACCGTCGCACATGTCCCTCGCAAGGGTCTCGGTGCTACGAGGAGAAGGGCCAAAGGAGAGGACGCCTTTCATTGATGACTACATACATACGAGCGAAGTCGTTGTGGATTATCTCACCGAGTACTCGGGGATAAAAAGTGAGTGGGATGTTATGACCGCTGCTGATCTCAGATGGGGACCTGGATCCGAATAATTCCCCACATACGCTTGTCCCTCTCAAGGTCGCTTATAAGAAACTACGCTTATTAGTAGATCTTGGTTGTATTTTTATCGGGCATGGGTTGTCAAAGGATTTCAGGACGATAAGTGAGTTGAATGGTAGGGGTACAACTGATTCCAGACATATTCGTGCCTCCTGAACAAGTCATGGATACGGTGAACATTTATTCGGTCCCTGGCCGACAAAGAAAGCTTTCACTCCGTTTCCTCAGTTGGTTCCTCTTGAAAAAGGATATCCAGACCACGACACATGACTCCATCGAAGATGCTCGATACGCTTTGTTGTTGTTCAAGCTATGGCAGACATTCGAAGCTGAAGGCAGATTCGAAGATGTCATGGAAGATATATTCGTCGAGGGTCAGAAATATGTAGGTTGTGCACAGGGTAGGACAGCTGCTGATTTTTAGGGATTCAAACCACCCCAAGATCGCCCTGCTTCCCCGGCTTCTTTTCCCCCGCTCAAGAACAAGCCCGGGCAGAGTCATGGTAGTCATGGGAGTCATGGTCAAGCACTACCTCCTCAACCTCAGTGGAAAGGCCCAAGGGAGACGAGCACGTCCGGATCTCAACAGTCTAGAAGGCATCGTTGAGCAGACTCCCGTGTGTTCCTCATACGCTGTCATGGGAACAGTGCGGATTTCACCTGGAGATCTTTGGATAACAAAATGTACATGTATAATCAGGGAGTTCCGACGAGTGTCTCTTGCATAGTCTGTTCTGCCTCGTCTTTGGTTCGGCGGTGATATCTAATTATTGCAAGCTGAAACGATGGGATGAAACGCGCTTTAATTAGGTACCCCAGTAGATTCATCCGCACCAAGTTCCAATTTGATGCAGTTGAAACCGCTGTTCCTTTCATACATATCCTTCACCATGTCACAGCTCATAGATCGCCTGGACACCGTCGTTGCCAGGCTAGCTGGACTAGCCGATACTCCAGCGATCAACTGGCTCAAGTTTTACTATGTCGCGACCACCATCAAGACCGGTCTGGAGCTGTATCTCGAGTAAGCGTCGAATGTACCGAGTTGAGCAGATCTGACCTTGTGACAGCAAGCGACAATGGGCTTGCTACAGTCGTCCAGCTCCTCCTGCCGAGCTGGCCAATCACATGTCCCTCGAGACCTACAAGAAGGCTCAAGCTTATGGGCGAGACAAGATGAAGTATACATTGTATAAAACCGCTGCGGATTTCGTGTTAGACATTGGACTCTTGGCGACTGGATTCATGCCAAAAACCTGGGAACTTGCTGGAAGGGCCATGAGCTTTCTGGGACTAGCGTCAAACCGAGTTGTATGTGAGACGAGCGAATGTCAACTGACGTATAGATCACACGAAGTTTGATCTGGACTGGGATGATGGTCACTTTGCCTTTGATCCTCAACTTGCCTTGGAGTTATTATTACAACTTTGTCATTGAGCAGAAGCATGGATTCAACAAATCTACCGTCAAGCTATGGATAACCGATCAACTTAAAGGATTGCTCTTGATGGGACTTCTTGGAGGACCAATTTTGGCGGCCTTTCTGAAGATTGTTGATTATGCCGGTAAACGATTCGTCCCGTATCTCATGGTGTTCATGTGAGTTCCTGGATAAGGTGTATTAGCTGACCGCCAGGGTCGTTGTTATCTTCTCATTGCAATTGATTTATCCCACTTTTAGTAGATCTCTTTCTGTACGCACAAGTCAAAAGCTGATGATCATAGTCCAGCCAATGTTCAATGAACTCACCCCTCTGCCTCAAGGTGAATTGCGTGACCGAGTCGAAAAGCTGGCAGGTGGCCTTGGTTTCCCATTGAAGCACTTGTACGTGATTGACGGGAGCAAGCGAAGCGGACACTCGAATGCGTAAGTTGTTCGGAAGCCGACATCCTGCTGATCCAGGCAGATACTTCTACGGTCTCCCATGGTCGAAGCATATCGTGATCTACGATACACTCATTGAGAAAAGTACCCCGGCCCAGGTCGAAGCTGTACTCGCACATGAACTTGGTCATTGGTCATACAGTAAGGCTTCGACCTCCTACTTCCATTACAGAACTGATGAATTCAGGTCATCCAAGCAAACTTCTGGCAATTGGACAAATCCATCTATTCATCACCTTTACATTGTTCTCAGTCTTCATCAACAACCGATCTCTGTACTCCTCGTTTGGCTTTGAGCCTCGACTTGCGACCAGATCCCCCCTCGGCGGTCCGCAGCCCATCATCATCGGCTTCACCCTGTTCCAAAGTATCTCAGTACCCCTTGACGCGGTGGTTAGCTTCTTCAACAACTCTTTGACTCGAAAGTACGAGTATCAGGCTGGTGAGTGGTGGATCAGTCCTGGTGCTGCTGCTTACACAGTTAGATGAATTCGCCGTCCAGCTCGATAAGAAAGAGGACTTGGCCCAATCGCTCATTGGTTTACATATCGACAACCTCAGTTCGCCTCACAGCGATGAGATATATTCCGCTTACCACCATTCTCACCCGACGCTACCTGAGCGGTTGCGAGCGATGGAGGAGTACTCTGCCTCTCCGGCAATCAGGAGTAAGAAGGAGTTATGAGTATAGTAGCCATCTGTGGAAAGCTATGCTATATTCTAAGCATGACTATTGTACATGTTTCTCACTGAAACGCCCTCTGTCGTGACCTGCTCTTCGACTGATAGTGGTAGGGTCAAGGATAGCATCTCCACTTAATAATTATAATCTCGCAAAGTAAACGATATTTCCCGAGCTGAACGCCTCGCGCCTTGAGTAATTCGCCAAGACTGGCCTGTCCTTAAAGTATATACCTATAAGCCGGGTGATTATCCCCCAGAGCGACAATCTCGTCCCTAGACATTCCTTCCAAACCCCATTTTTGCTTATACTCCTCGCTTTCGAGTGTATACACCTCATCCTCAGTCGGAGGCGGACCATATGCGGCATGCCGTCTGGCATTCTCCCTCTTCAGTGCAAGGTAGAAGACAAGGGCACAGATTCCATTGGTAGCGGCGAAAGCGAGAGCAGTGGCATGACCAGGTATGAATCGCGGAGCGTCCTTGTTTCGGTATGCCTGTGAGGCGATGATACCGGCACTGTTGCCTGAAGAGAAGACAAGACCCATGGCGATGGCTCGTTTATCTGCGTTCGATTAGACTTGAAGGGCATGACTTGGCTTGAGGAATAATATTGACTCACAGTGATTACCCCAGGTGTTCGCTGTCCAAGCGATAGTAGTGGCAATCATAGGACCAGCGGCAGCAGTGAAGAGGAACACTGCAAAGTAGAGCACACCAGGTTTACTAATCGGCACTGCCAGAAGAATTGCATATCCGATGACAGCGATGATGGACCTACAAGTCAGCTATACAAATCGACATGAACTCACCATCCCATTAGGAAGAAACCTCTTCGCTTGATTCTGTCCGAAAAGTAGGCTGTGGTGAGGGTTGTGATGAAACAGAGTACATAGGCTGAGAGTCAGCTTGACAAGGTACACGTATACTTACGGGGTGTACTGAGCAAGAGGGATTGAGGAACGCTGAACTTGCCAAGAGCAGCAATGATGGTAGGGGTGAACAGGCTAGAAGATTAGAGAGAGTCATCTGTGTGAGTGACTCACGATCCACTAAATTCGTTGTCAGCCAGAAATCAGTTTGATAAATACTGAACTTACCTGTAGAAAGGGTCCGCAGCAGCCATGTACATGAGCATCAAGCAATATACCTTCCAATCTTTAAGCGTGTCGAACACAATCTTCCAGGTGAGTTTGCCTTCGGCCGCCAGACCTTGCTCCTGTTTCAATCGAGTGATCACCATCTCCCGTTCAAGAGGGCTTAGGAACCGAGCTTGATCGGGCCAATCGTGGATCATCCAGATGGAAAGTATGGCGACAATGAGGGTGATGATACCTTCCCAGATGAACTGAACGGTCAGATTTGCAACCAGTGCTTACTCGCTGTCACTCACGATCCACGACCATCCTGCTTTTCCACCGACTCCGCCCATTTTACTAAGAGCGACTAACAATCAGTGTTGCCCGTCGCTCAGACTCACATCCAAAGATACCACCAAACGCTCCGGCCATCACCGCACCGGCAAAGAAGAATGATGACCTTTTGGCAATCTCCTCACGACGATACCATCCAGTCAAGAAGAAGTTGAGTCCTACATAATCAGCAGAACTCGACAGCACAGAATGTACTTACCTGGGAAAAGACCAGCCTCGAAGATACCCAAACAGAATCGCAAGGCCAGGAGCTGACCATAATTGGTGACCAGACCCACTGTGGAAAGTTAGTTCAATATCTCTCAACAAATATGTGGCTCACTGAATATCTGGAAAATCGCCCAACATATCTATTCGTCAGAGTCGTATAACAGAGCAACTCACCATAGTCGCTGGAATCCATCTTGAAGGTCTGAACTTCTTCAAGACCAAGTTTGACGGCACTTCGAACGCAACATAACTGACGAAGAATACTGCGTTGTTAGCTTTGCCAGCGAGCAGTCACTCACTCATCGATGCGTTACTGTAATGCTGGGATGTAAGGTGGAGGTCCGTGGTCAATCCTGGTCTTCAGCCTAGCAAGCCACTTTGAAACATACCGACAAGCTTGGCAGCTCCAATATTAACTCGGTCCAAGAAACTCATCAGGTAGAGAAGACTCATCATCAGCTTAGCGCCAAGTTGCAACTCACGTCATCCATGGAATGAGTTTCTTGTCAATCTTCCACAGCAGAGCCTTCTCCATCGCTCGGTACTCCTGTGGACTGAGGGCAGCAAGTTCCGCTGCTGATCCTTGTTTGTGATCAGGTATAGTATCCGGCATGGCAGCATCGTTCCGTTTGTCTACCATGCCTTCTGGAATGTGTTCACCTTTCTGCGAGGAGGATGGGCTTGCTTTCTCCATGACTGTGATGAGTGTGAGAAAGAAAGAGAGATGTGGGCGGTTTTATGGTCAAGTGATTCTCAGTACCTTCCCCCTTCGGATCCTGTCCACGGTTATATAAACCTCTTCCTCTCCCCTCTCATCCGAATAACTTTGATTTCTCCTTCGACTCGTCTCGTGATCAAGCGAAGAAAAGCATAAATTAGTCGTATCTTCGGCCGAGCGGACCCGACCGCCTGACATCTCCACCAATCATACTACCTGGATATATAACCCATATTTCTTGATGATATGACTTTATATCATTGACAAGGACCAAAGAGATGAGTATTGCAGATGATGTAGTATTTAAGTAGACGTTGAAGGAAGGTATAGATTGTGTGGACACTCCCGGACCCAATGATCAAAAGGCTTTGCTTAATGTTGGACAGAGACAAAGGCTCTGACACCCGGTCCGATCATGATTTCCTACATATTCGACGGTGGCGAGCCAATTTCCAGCTCAGTTGGTAGCAGCATTGATTGCCCTATAGCTCAGTTGGTAGCAGCGTTAGACTGTAGCGTAATAGAGAATACAATGATGAATAGTATAATGCATGTCAAGTATAGACAAAGTGTCCATGGATAGGAATAAAGACATCGAGAGGATGATAAGTGTAGCTCAAGTGACGAGTGGATATTGACAGAATTATTCAACGGTTGAATAAGTATAGACAAAGTGATCTGACGAGCGGAACTCCGAGCACCCTTCTAGATATGAGTTCGGTCATCTCACTATGCATTACAGGTAGATCCAACCTCAATTAGGTCTGATAACCTATCTATAGTGTACTTGTAGGTGGTTTGTGCATAGCAGCGATGTACTTCACCTAGCATATCTGATGGTAACTCTGACTGAACCTACGAGAAATAAGGATACTTGTCGCTGACAGAGTACCACATGACACTTCATCTACTTTGGCGCTAAACCCATCTCACGTTGATACATAGCTTAGGGGAAGAGGTGGACGGAGTCTCAAGGTTGGACTGCTCGAAGATAAATGTAGATGCATCTTGGACCACCCTTATCATGATTCCGCGATCTGCTGAGCCAGAACTGGGACGTCTGGAACCGACTCGACCTTTTCGACAGTGCCGTCGTTGTTTCTCACTTGGACCGTGCCGTCCTGACCTATCAGACTGATATTCAAATTTGAACAGAAACCACTCACCTCGTTACCAAAAAACGCTGCTCTAGCCATGTTACAGAAAAGTCCAACCTCCACCACACCAGTGAGCATCTTGATCCTGTAGAGAAGCTTTGACCATTCAGCTAAAACCATGCGGAAAGAAACTCCTCTTACGCTGACGGGATCCTTCATCATCTCTGGCGGGAAGGGAGCGTCGATAATAAAGTTTCCGTTGTCCGAAACAACTGGTCCGGCCTTCATCTTTCCCATTCTCAAATTGAGCCCAGGATTGCCATTAGCGAGGGTGGGTGGAGAGCCTAGTTGAGCGAGGTTATCCAGGACTTTAGCATAGGCGAATGGAGCGACTTCGATGGGGATACCTTGTGTCCACTGGTGGTTAGCAAAGTGAGTGGGGATGTACTCACAGTTGTTCCAAGGACATGGGAGTTCTTTCTGTAGTCGGCGACGATAATCCACGTCGTAGCAGCCTCTGCGAGAACCTTTTCTCTCAATTGACAAGCTCCACCTCCTTTGATCGAGTGTAGTTCATTGTCGACCCTGGGTCGTTAGCTCTACATGATACACTCTACTCACTCATCCGCTCCGTCTATCGTGACGTCTAGGTATGGGTATTGATCAACATCACCCAGAGTCAAGCCCGCTTTGATGATGAGTTCCTTGGATTGGAAACCTGATCATTAGCAGGGTCTCATGCGTCAATGCCTCACCCGTAGGGACGAAGACTCTGCCTCGATTGGCCTCTACTCCTTGAGCCAATATACGGTCGACGACGTATGGTACGGTCGAACCTGATCCAATTCCGATAATCTTGAATCAGCTCTGTCACAACATGTCCACTCACCTTTTGCTCCAAACCGACATGCTGATCGACAGCTGCAAAGGCGGCTAGTCTCTTAGCCCCTTCAACAGCGGGCAATACTGGAAGAGGGATGGATGTGGGAAGTTGATGACCGAGAGTGACAGGTTGGGTTGGAGGAATAAACTGAGGAGTTAGCGGAAGTCTCGGGCCTTTCACTAACAGGAGTCCGAGGTCTGATTGCAGCGGTCATGGCAGCTTTTGAGATGTTGGGTACTTGAGGTGCAGGCATATTGCAGAGGATGCGAAGGTTGTGTAGAGATTGTATTAGGTGTAAATCAAGATGACAATCAACTTCCGAACCGGATGAGTCCCGGTTGAATCCGGGATCATTTCGGTGGGTTCTGTAGATTATATCTCCATGCATACACTGGTGGTGAGTATAAGATGACAGAGCGATGTCTGACACTATGGTGGTGGACTAGCATATTCTGCATCTTCTGCTCCTAGTGATGAATGACTCGGAACCGTGAAATGATAGAATCACCCCTCATACCCGCTACGGGCATCCCACATCAACATGGATACTTCCTAACACTATTACTCATATCGTTCAACCCTCAGCTACCGTACACCTCTTCCGATGGATTCCTCTCATCCGCTCATTCTCACCAGCCTCAACCCATGCCGACTGACCACCAACGACCCAAAAATCTCTCCAACCGTCCAACGCGCTACGTCACACACCCTGCGCTACGTCACACACCCTAATTTCCATCCTTTATCCAGAACTTTGCTTCCATCCAGTTTGTGTATTCTGTGCAAAGGTCACCTTAGGTTGGTCCACATCATGTCGGGTGTAGAATACACGTGTGAGGAGGCGTCTACACGACTTGGGGTCTTCATTTTCAATCTGGGCTAAAAGATATACTTATCACCTGGTATCAAGAATGACCTGAATCATCTCAGCACAATCTTACGGACTCAGAAACAACTCCTCGGCACTTCAAGACACGCTCTGGACCTTGCGATAATCTCACATTTCACTTTGATAAGGTATAAAGCCATCACCATCACGACCAGGGCTAGCGACCAGCCTTGTCACGGTCTGGATTTAGCAATCACCTCTAGATAACAGGATGTCACAGCCCATATACTCTCACACCCAAAAATCGCGATCATACGGCTCTATCCCACCCATGGTCGACACATTCCGCCTGACACCGATAGAAACCATGCCTGGAAGTATCCGCTCACCACTACCGACCACTGAATCCATGTCGTATTTCCCACCCTTTGAATCCATGGGATCAGAGTGTTCACCCAATGCCGGTCCGTCTAGGAGGAGGGATGGTTTTGCGGAAAAGGAAAACAAACGACATCAAGGGAGAAGGTCATTAGGGTCGATTGCTGGAATCATTTCCTTCCTATCACCCAGTATCAGTCCAGACGATCACGCTGTGCAAGAATTGACAAAGAAGATCACTCCAGGGAAGAGGCGGGTATTGGAGCCTATGACCACGGGGAATGAGTCGGGGATGACCAAGAGCATGTCCATGGGAGCGATGTATAGAAAACGTGGGAGAGAGGTGAGTCCAACCACCCAACATTGCTGATATCAGACACCCACACGCCGTCGACCAAAACCAAAGCTCACCGTCCCTATCCCTGCTATACCCGTTTGGCGCTATCCAATACCCTCTCCGCCAGTCACCTGCTTATCCCCCGATATCCCCCTTGACGCCTTTACATCACCTATCGATAACCCACTCACCTCTGCACCTCCTTCGCGCGAATCATCACCTCTGAAAGAATCACCCAGCTCAACGCACTCCTGTTCCAGTACACCTAGCTCCAGTCCTACTACGCCAACAAAGGAGAG